>JAEIGP010000122.1:0-266312 GCA_018904095.1 Zaprionus ghesquierei | reverse complement strand
AACTATTGCTATGACTCTTGGTATTGTCCGAACTGACCAATCTATAACCAATCCTACATGTCGCTGAGCAGCATCCAGGAGAAGAACAGCAGTACGGCATACTAGAAGAGTGTGCCAACAACTTTGCAGACTACCTTACCTTGCACGAACTGGTAATGCCAGAACATCTCATTGAAGTCCAACAGCAGCAGCAATCAATAGAAAAGTGCCATTGCGAGGGTCAGATGGAGAGGTAGCTTCGTAAAGGGTTTGTTTCGCCATCTCTTGCAGAGCTGTGCAGTCAACCATATCCCTACTGCATCAACAACAGAATCTCAAGAGCCAACACTGCCGATGGTATTCAAGAGGGTCTCATCATGCGAACAGTTTCTGATCTGTTTGCAGCCACTCCCCATGCGAAAGGCAAACGCAATCAAGGGGTTTGTCTCGCAGATGAGAACATTCATCGATAGCACATTGCTAATAGGTGTCGCCATTTTCAGTAGCTTGGATGTATTAAAAAAGACTGCGTTGTTTGTGAGGTCCTTCGTGACAATGTATGTCGCGCCATGATTCTTTAAAACCTTCCACAGGTTGTTCGTTAAAAAGGTTGCAGCAATCAGACAGTCATCTTCAGAACTAACAAGATCTGCGTTGGTTTCAGCATTCGGTACCAGTTGCAATGACCTCTCAGGACCATCGCGATCGAAAATCGCAACTCCTGTGTGGTTATTGCACTGCAGATTTAGATGGAAAACGCTAAATTTTTCCCCAATTAGTAGTAAAAGCCTTGCAGACTGCCGCACATCCAACATAGTGATGGGAGAATTGTATTCATTGTGATCATTGCAGCCCGGCGGTGCCAACTTGTTCATGAATTTCTTAACGTTCTGCAACAGCTTCTTGGTGGCATTGAAACAAGCTACCAGCTCTGACACCGCAGAAGATGTGGTCATCAGAAGATTGTACACACTGGTTACGGTAAGAATGGCTTGCGACTCGGTTCCGTTGTTGATAATTCTCGCTATAAATACCACATTGACGGGTTGCAGCGGTTCCATATAGTTCAGCACGGTACCGCTTTTGTTTTTCATCACAAGGTAGAGATCGGATGTCGATTGGCGAAAGTTACGCGTAGCAATGAGCCAGCACTCAAAGTTGGAGAGATATTCACTTGGTTTGCTATGTTCTCTGCCGATGATGCTCTGTGGTTCCCACTCTCCGTTCGCCCGGTAGTGTCGCATAACAAGAATACCCTCCTCATCTACACAATAATTAACCGTCAAGGCGTACTTATTGGACGGGGTTCGCCAAAAGAAGTTGGTCCGGTTGACGAAACTGACACTTCCATCTGCATGCTGTATCTTTGTCATTTGTTGAAATTCAGCACGTGGACAATGTGTCAAGAAACCAAAGACCACCCCGATTGTTGTACTACAACTTCTCAATCATTATAATAATTATAATCCAATGATAAATTACTGCACTCATTTCGTTCCCTGTATTAACTTCTTGCTTGGTTAACCGCAAAAGCGCTGTATCCGAAATTTTAAGCTAATTAAAGTTTACTAATAACGGTATTTGTTAAAGAGCTACTCGTGTGGATTGATTTTTTTAAATTTTATTTTTCCTGGAAAGAGCTAGATTTATCCAGAATTTTACCGAAGAGCTTTTCTCCCGGAAATGCGTAGTTTTTTTTTACAGAATTTTAAAGTTTAGGAAAATACCATGTATTTTGTTTTTTCCAAAACAATATTTTCTGTATGTACTAACCGTTGTTTGGCTCTCTCTCTCTCTCTCTTGTTGTCGTTTTCATCCAGTGGGCACAATGCATCTCTTTTTTAAACATAATTTATTGGTGCAAACATAATACTTAATAATAAAAATATGCTAAACAAGGCCAAGCTTTTTAATTATAGCGAATCATTTGATGAATCAGTTGACGAATCCTTTAATTGAAAATGTATTATTAATATTGTGAAAATGAATGAAAAATCGCCCTTTTTTTCAAAAATTTTTCGGCTGCGGCGCTAGTTTCTTTCCTCCCTTCCCCCCAATTTTTCTCCATATCGGGTGATTTATTTTCTCACTTCCTCACACGTGGCACTTCTTATTTTGAACATCTGCATTGGCGCCAGTCAACGCATTTTTCGTTGCTGGTGCCTAAATTCTGTAAAAAACAAGTAGGAAAGCGACAGTCGAGTGTGTTCGACTGTAATATACCCGCTACCCAGCTGCTCGTACATCATTTATTTACGGAACAAAAAAAAACGGCTACAATCATATTTGACCGTAAAAGGCTATGGACTTACAATATTTATGCAAAGTCAAAATCTAAAATAAAAAAAAAAACAGTTCCTTATGTACCAATCTGCATGCGTGAGTATTTTAATTATTTTAGATTGTGTTTTCTTTATGAGCTGTAAATGGGATTTACTAGGTGTGCCCCATATTTCAATTCCGTATGTCCATATAGGTCTTATTATAGTGTTGAAAATTAATATTTTGTTATGTATTTCTAGGTTCAAGTGCTTTCCTATTAGCCAGTTAAGTTTTCGAGTTTTGTTTTTGTTTCATTTCGCTTGTTCATTATGGTTACTTTTGAGTCGATCGTTAGTCCAAGATATTTCCCATGAGGATACATTGATAAGTGATCTTCTTTAATCTTTATGTAAATTACCTACTGTGTTTTGTCTTCATTTATTTCAATTTCTCATTTTTCAAAGCAGGTTATTGTTTTCGTCACTATTTTCTGCTGTGAACTACGAGGGTCGTTTGATAAGTCCGTGACTTTTTGAATAAAATATATTTTTTTCGTCAAAGAAGCGTTTTATTTCTCAACATAATCTCCTTTTAGCTCTATACATTTAGTCCAGCGTTTTTCCAATTTTTTTATTCCTTCCAAATAATAGGTTTTCTCAAGGCCCTCAAAATAGTCGTTTGTTTCTGTGATGACCTCTTCATTTGACCCGAATCTCTTACCGCCGAGCCATTTCTTCATGTTTGGAAACAAAAATAGTCACAGGGGCTAAATCTGGAGAATATGCTGGATGGGGTAGCAGTTCGTAGCCCAATTTATGAAATTTTGCCATGCTGACTACACACGTGTGCACCCGTGCATTGTCCTGATGGAACAGCACTTTTTTTCGCCAAATGCGGTCGTTTCTGCTTCAAATCAATATCGAATCTGTCCAAAAGCTCTGAATAATATTCGCCGGTGATCGTTTTACCCTTTTCAAGGTAATCGATGTGAATGATACCTTGTGCATCCCAAAAAACTGTGGCCATGACCTTGTTGGCCGACAGACCCACCTTGGCCTTCTTTGGTGCACGTTCACCCGGAGAAACCCACTGTCTTGATTGTTCTTTGGTCTCTGGTGTGGTGTGGTGGATCCATGTTTCGTCTACGGTAACGAAACGGCGCAAAAATTCGTTTGGATTGCGGTTGAACATCGCCAAACACTCCTTTGAAATGGTCACACGGTTGCGCTTATGGTCGTGTGTGAGCAATCGCGGCACCCATCGCGCGGAAAGCTTTTTCATGTCCAAATATTCATGTAAAATGTGATGTACCCGTTCAGTTGAGATGCCTACAGCCTCAGCTACCTCACGCACTTTCATTCTCCGATCATCCAATATCATTCCATGGATTTTGTCGACGATTTCTGGCATGACGACCTCTTTGGGCGACCTGAACGTTCGGCATCACTTGTACTGGTACGACCACAACGGAACTCAGTAAACCATTTCTTAACCATTGAAATTGATGGTGCAGAGTCCCCATAATATTTATCAAGTCTTTCCTTGGTTTCGGTGATGGATTTTTTACGCAAAAAATAATGCTTAATTAGCACACGAAATTCACTTTTTTCCATTTTCGTTAAAATTCACGAGATCGTCTGCTTTCAATGCCTATAAAACGCAAACCAAAAAACGCAGCTTTCTCAAAATTTTACAGTCAGCTGTTAATCGATAACTGCTGACAGGAGCAGTGTTGTATTTAGAGCAGGTGCGCGGCAAATACAAAAAGTCACGGTCTTATCAAACGACCCTCGTATATGCTGCTCTTTTCTTTTGACTTGAAGACATGAGTACAGTGTCGTCTGCGAAGAAGTCTGGATCCAGAAGTGCTTGGTATTGGTATATCCGATGTGTATATTAGGTAGAGCATTGGTTCAAGCACACTGCCTTGGGGGACTCCTGCTGACACTGGCATAATGTCGGAGCACTCATTATATTTGATACAAAAGTATCTATCAGTCATATAGCTTTTAAAATTTGTAAATAAATTAAATGGTAGTATGTTGCTAAGTTTGTGCAATAGTCCCTTGTGCCATACTTTGTCGAAAGCTTTTGCGATGTCCATGTACACAACGATGCAAAATTTCTTTTTTTCAAAGTCGTCTGAGATTTCATGAGTTACTCTGTGTAGTTGTGGTTGATTTTTTTTTTTTTTGGAGGATTGGTTCGATTCTAGCAATATTTTAAATACTTTAGATAGAAACAGCAAACAAGCTTATTGGTCTATATGAGGCTCCAAGGGTGGCACTTTTGTTTCGCTTAGCAATTGCTTTGGTTTGGCTTTCTTTCCATGGTTTCGGAAAGTACTGGAGTCTTAACATTCCGTTGAACAAATTTTTTATATAGTTAATTGTGGTGTCTGGTAGTTCCTTTAAGATTTTTCCGCCAACCAAGTCGTATGCTGGTGTCATTTTGTTTTTATTCCCGCTACTCATAGAGTAGAAGGGTATTATAACTTTGTTAAAGCCGAAAATGTATGTAACAGGCAGAAGGAGACATCTCCGACCGCATAAAGTATATATATTCTGGCTCGGCTGTTGCCGAGTCGATATAGCCGTGTAAATATCTAGATCTCAGCTATTACAAGAGCTAGAACTATCAAATTTGGTGACAAAATGTGCTATTAGTGCACGCTGATCAAGTTTATTTTGGATTTTGGCCACACCCCCCTCCCGCCCCTGTAAATCGAAAAAAATGGATTACAAGTGCAATTTTGATGTCTCCAAATTTTTTTTTTTTTTTTTTTTTTTTAAATATTATAACCAAACCTTTTTTTTTTTTAAATTTACGGTCAAAATATGATTGTAGCTTTTGTTGCAGCACGTATTGCACAATTATGATGGTTAGTCTTTCCCAACTGCGCGGTATTTTGGCTGTCCATGTTGTTGGTGAATATTGTTTTGAAGTGTTTAGGGAGGGTACCTCCTTTTATGGGAGGCTTGTGTAAAATGGATTTTGTCAATTTTTTGGTCGCTTTCTAAAGTGAGTAGTTTGATAAGTTTAAGATAATGTTGGAGCCGCTTAATCTTGACTTGTTTAAGTATTTGTTTGAGTTCGTCCACAGCTTTATTGAGTTTATTCTTGTTATCTGGGTGTTTCGCCGCTTAATCTTGTCTTGTTTAAGTATTTGTTTGAGTTCGTCCACAGCTTTATTGAGTTTATTCTTGTTATCTGGGTGTTTCGTTGTTTGCCATCTCATTCAAAGCTTACGTTTTGTCTGATTTTGTCTTTAATGTAAACATTTATTTGGCTCATCTGCTTTTAATGCTGGCGTCGATTGTGTTATTGCGTAGATTATGCTGTCATGAAGACTATAGTTCATTGTTTGTCTTTAGGGAGATATCTGTTTCCATTTTTTGTTCTATTATGTCACGGAACATATTGACATATTCCAATTCTTTTTTTTGTTGTATAGTGATATGTTGTTGCTTTCTTCCAATTCACTCTGTACTGTGATCATTATTGGAGAGTGGTCTGACTACAGATCTAGACATGAACTTGCTTTTAGGTGGCAATGTGTCATGTTCCTTATTATACAGAAGTCAATTAAGTCAGGGAGTTTCCTGGTATCTGTTGGACAGTATGTATGTCGGCTCTTCTGTGATTATGACACGGCTATTATTAAGGGTTGATAGCTACCTGTAGCTAGCGCCCATTTGCGATGGTTAATCTGGATCCCTACGCTGTATGTTTAGCATTGTAGTCCCCTCCTGCCAGATATCGATTTCCAAGAGTCCTTAAAAAGTCGAGGTATTGGTCCTTAGAATTGTTAAATTTTGGTGGACAGTAGACAGCAGATATATTCAATGGTCCAGTTCCATCTGAGGTCAATATTATTGTGGCCTGTATGTTGTCTTTATTAAATTCGTCCAGCTCTACACACTTGATGGTTTTTCGTATAATTATGGTTACCATGATCCTTACCATCAGGATATATAGTATAATAAATGTTATAATTGGGGATAGTTATATAGGTTTTGTCAGTTGCATGTGTTTCAGAAATAAGCATTATATCAATTGTCTTGTTGTTTAGAAATGATTTGAGTTCAAGTAAATGCGCGATAGTCCGTTAGCATTCCAGATGGCGATTGTTAAGTGTTTATTTGTCAAGTTTAGCACAAGTTAAGTCAAGTTTTGCCCATTTTCAATAGTCGAATAATATAATTATAATATTAAATGTATTAATAAATAAATCACAAACTAAAAATACAGAAGAATTATGAATCATTCTAATCATCTTCAATATTATTGTTGCGTTGTCTACGCAGAATTAATTAAATAAAACAGTTTCTGGAAATAGCAGTAAAGAGTACAAAGAAACCCTAAATGGTTCTTGTGCTACAGAAGACAAAGTTGAAGACGTATCCCAATTTAAGGTATATGCCCAGACCGAAGATCCATGTCAGACCAAGCAGAAGGAAAAGCAGCACGAAGAGTCTTATCGCATTCAAACTTTCTGTACATTTTGATTTACAAGATTAGATATTCTGTAGAAAGTGCGTCCAAAGGCGTATGAATTCGATGTTAAGACCAACCTGATAAGTAGCAGCACGCCAAAGTCTAAGCCGGTGCTGAAGGGATAACACACAGATCTATCTGATTCAAATGGAAGTGGGCGATAAGTGGTATGATCAATGGAGACGAGCAACAGTGTCGGCAGCAGGGGCAAAGCCCAAACTATTGCTATGACTCTCGGTATTATCCGAACTGACCTGGTTATAACCAAGCCTACATGTCGCTGAGCAGCATCCAGGAGAAGAACAGCAGTACGGCATACTAGAAGAGTGTGCCAACAACTTTGCAGACTACCTTACCTTGCACGAACTGGTAATGCCAGAACATCTCATTGAAGTCCAACAGCAGCAGCAATCAATAGAAAAGTGCCATCGCGAGGGTCAGATGGAGAGGTAGCTTCGTAAAGGGTTTGTTTCGCCATCTCTTGCAGAGCTGTGCAGTCAACCATATCCCTACTGCACCAACAACAGAATCTCAAGAGCCAACACTGGTGATGGTATTCAAGAGGGTCTCATCATGCGAACAGTTTCTGATCTGTTTGCAGCCACTCCCCATGCGAAAGGCAAACGCAATCAAGGGGTTTTTCTCGCAGATGAGAACATTCATCGATAGCACATTGCTAATAGGTGTCGCCATTCTCAGCAGCTTGGATGTATTAAAAAAGATTGCGTTGTTTGTGAGGTCCTTCGTGACAATATATGTCGCGCCATGATTCTTTAAAACCTTCCACAGGTTGTTCGTTAAAAAGGTTGCAGCAATCAGACAGTCATCTTCAGAACTAACAAGATCTGCGTTGGTTTCAGCATTCGGTACCAGTTGCGATGACCTCTCAGGACCATCGCGATCGAAAATCGCAACTCCTGTGTGGTTATTGCACTGCAGATTTAGATGGAAAACGCTAAATTTTTCCCCAATTAGTAGTAAAAGCCTTGCAGACTGCCGCACATCCAACATAGTGATGGGAGAATCGTATTCATTGTGATCATTGCAGCCCGGCGGTGCCAACTTGTTCGTGAATTTCTTAACGTTCTGCAACAGCTTCTTGGTGGCATTGAAACAAGCTACCAGCTCTGACATCGCAGAAGATGTGGTCATCAGAAGATTGTACACACTGGTTACGGTAAGAATGGCTTGCGACTCGGTTCCGTTGTTGATAATTCTCGCTATAAATACCACATTGACGGGTTGCAGCGGTTCCATATAGTTCAGCACGGTACCGCTTTTGTTTTTCATCACAAGGTAGAGATCGGGTGTCGATTGGCGAAAGTTACACGTAGCAATGAGCCAGCACTCAAAGTTGGAGAGATATTCACTTGGTTTGCTATGTTCTCTGCCGATGATGCTCTGTGGTTCCCACTCTCCGTTCGCCCGGTAGTGTTGCATAACAAGAATACCCTCCTCATCTACACAATAATTAACCGTCAAGGCGTACTCATTGGACGGGGTTCGCCAAAAGAAGTTGGTCCGGTTGACGAAACTGACACTTCCATCTGTATGCTGTATCTTTGTCATTTGTTAAAATTCAGCACGTGGACAATGTGTCAAGAAACCAAAGACCACCCCGATTGTTGTACTACAACTTCTCAATCATTATAATAATTATAATCCAATGATAAATTACTGCACTCATTTCGCTCCCTGTATTAACTTCTTGCTTGGTTAACCGTAAAAGAGCTGTATCCGGAATCTTAAGCTAATTAAAGTTTACTAATAACGGTATTTGTTAAAGAGCTACTCGTGTGGATTGATTTTTTTAAATTTTATTTTTCCTGGAAAGAGCTAGATTTATCCAGAATTTTACCGAAGAGCTTTTCTCCCGGAAATGCGTAGTTTTTTTTTACAGAATTTTAAAGTTTAGGAAAATACCATGTATTTTGTTTTTGCCAAAACAATATTTTCTGTATGTACTAACCGTTGTTTGGCTCTCTCTCTCTCTCTCTTGTTGTCGTTTTCATACAGTGGGCACAATGCATCTCTTTTTTAAACATAATTTATTGGTGCAAACATAATACTTAATAATAAAAATATGCTAAACAAGGCCAAGCTTCTTAATTATAGCGAATCATTTGATGAATCAGTTGACGAATCCTTTAATTGAAAATGTATTATTAATATTGTGGAAATGAATGAAAAATCGCCCGTTTTTTTTTCAAAAATTTTTCGGCTGCGGCGCTAGTTTCTTTCCTCCCTTCCCCCCATTTTTCTCCATATCGGGTGATTTATTTTCTCACTTCCTCACACGTGGCACTTCTTATTTTGAACATCTGCATTGGCGCCAGTCAACGCATTTTTCGTTGCTGGCGCCTAAATTCTGTAAAAAACAAGTAAGAAAGCGACAGTCGAGTGTGTTCGACTGTAATATACCCGCTACCCAGCTGCTCGTACATCATTTATTTACGGAACAAAAAAAAAACGGCTACAATCATATTTTGACCGTAAAAGGCTATGGACTTACAATATTTATGCAAAGTCAAAATCTAAAATAAAAAAAAAAAAAACAGTTCCTTATGTACCAATCTGCATGCGTGAGTATTTTAATTATTTTAGATTGTGTTTTCTTTATGAGCTGTAAATGGGATTTACTAGGTGTGCCCCATATTTCAATTCCGTATGTCCATATAGGTCTTATTATAGTGTTGAAAATTAATATTTTGTTATGTATTTCTAGGTTCAAGTGCTTTCCTATTAGCCAGTTAAGTTTTCGAGTTTTGTTTTTGTTTCATTTCGCTTGTTCATTATGGTTACTTTTGAGTCGATCGATAGTCCAAGATATTTCCCATGAAAATGTATTGATAAGTGATCTTCTTTAATCTTTGTGTAAATTACCTACTGTGTTTTGTCTTCATTTATTTCAATTTCTCATTTTTCAAAGCAGGTTATTGTTTTCGTCACTATTTTCTGCTGTGAACTATATGCTTCTATTTTCTTTTGACTTGAAGACATGAGTACAGTGTCGTCTGCGAAGAAGTCTGGATCCAGAAGTGCTTGGTATTGGTATATCCGATGTGTATATTAGGTAGAGCATTGGTTCAAGCACACTGCCTTGGGGGACTCCTGCTGACACTGGCATAATGTCGGAGCACTCATTATATTTGATACAAAAGTATCTATCAGTCATATAGCTTTTAAAATTTGTAAATAAATTAAATGGTAGTATGTTGCTAAGTTTGTGCAATAGTCCCTTGTGCCATACTTTGTCGAAAGCTTTTGCGATGTCCATGTACACAACGAAGCAAAATTTCTTTTTTTCAAAGTCGTCTGAGATTTCGTGAGTTACTCTGTGTAGTTGTGGTTGATTTTTTTTTTTGGAGGATTGGTTCGATTCTAGCAATATTTCAAATACTTTAGATAGAAACAGGAAACAAGCTTATTGGTCTATATGAGGCTCCAAGGGTGGCACTTTTGTTTCGCTTAGCAATTGCTTTGGTTTGGCTTTCTTTCCATGGTTTCGGAAAGTACTGGAGTCTTAACATTCCGTTGAACAAATTTTTTATATAGTTAATTGTGGTGTCTGGTAGTTCCTTTAAGATTTTTCCGCCAACCAAGTCGTATGCTGGTGTCATTTTGTTTTTATTCCCGCTACTCATAGAGTAGAAGGGTATTATAACTTTTTTAAAGCCGAAAATGTATGCAACAGGCAGAAGGAGACATCTCCGACCCCATAAAGTATATATATTCTGGCTCGGCTGTTGCCGAGTCGATATAGCCGTGTAAATAAATAGATCTCAGCTATTACAAGAGCTAGAACTATCAAATTTGGTGACAAAATGTGTTATTATTGCACGCTGATCAAGTTTATTTTGGATTTTGGCCACACCCCCCTCCCGCCCCTGTAAATCGAAAAAAATTGATTACAAGTGCAATTTTGATGTCATATTGTTCATTTTCGGTTAATATGATAACTATAGCTGGCCAGATGATCTCTGAAAATTTGGTAACAATCGGATAATAAGCACAGACGTTATTCAGCTTAACGTTTTCCACAGCTGTAAGCAGCGCTGCGTGTACGGCATGGTGAAATGGATTAAGTTGTGGACTGCAAAACGAACAGTACTATTATGCATTTACGGGTTCGAGTCCCCCCCGCATCAAAAATTAAATGTGTGCAAAAATGTTTTTTTTTTTTTATTTTATATTTTGACTTTGCATAAATATTATAAGTCCATAGCCTTTTACGGTCAAAATATGATTGTAGCCGTTTTTTTGTTCCGCAAATAAATTATGTACAAGCAGCTGGGTAGCGGGTATATTACAGTCGACTGTAGCTTTCTTACTTGTTTTTATTTTAGATTTTGACTTTGCATAAATATTGTAAGTCCATAACCTTTTACGGTCAAAATATGATTGTAGCTTTTGTTGCAGCACGTATTGCACAATTATGATGGTTAGTCTTTCCCAACTGCGCGGTATTTTGGCTGTCCATGTTGTTGGTGAATATTGTTTTGAAGTGTTTAGGGAGGGTACCTCCTTTTATGGGAGGCTTGTGTAAAATGGATTTTGTCAATTTTTTGGTCGCTTTCTAAATAATGTTGGAGCCGCTTAATCTTGTCTTGTTTAAGTATTTGTTTGAGTTCGTCCACAGCTTTATTGAGTTTATTCTTGTTATCTGGGTGTTTCGTTGTTTGCCATCTCATTCAAAGCTTACGTTTTGTCTGATTTTGTTTTTAATGTAAACATTTATTTGGCTCATCTGCTTTTAATGCTGGCGTCGATTGTGTTATTGCGTAGATTATGCTGTCATGAAGACTATAGTTCATTGTTTGTCTTTAGGGAGATATCTGTTTCCATTTTTTGTTCTATTATGTCACGGAACATATTGACATATTCCAATTTTTTTTTTTTTTGTATAGTGATATGTTGTTGCTTTCTTCGAATTCACTCTGTACTGTGATCATTATTGGAGAGTGGTCTGACTACAGATCTAGACATGAACTTGCTTTTAGGTGGCAATGTGTCATGTTCCTTATTATACAGAAGTCAATTAAGTCAGGGAGTTTCCTGGTATATGTTGGACAGTATGTATGTCGGCTCTTCTGTGATTTTGACACGGCTATTATTAAGGTTGATAGCTACCTGTAGCTAGCGCCCATTTGCGGTGTATGTTTAGCATTGTAGTCCCCTCCTGCCAGATATCGATTTCCAAGAGTCCTTAAAAAGTCGAGGTATTGGTCCTTAGAATTGTTACATTTTGGTGGACAGTAGACAGCAGATATATTCAATGGTCCAGTTCCATCTGAGGTCAATATTATTGTGGCCTGTATGTTGCCTTTTTTTTTTTTTTTTTTTCTTTTTTTTTTTTTTTTTTTTTTTTTTTTTTTTTTTTTTTTTTTTTTTTTTTTTTTTTTTTTTTTTTTTTATTTTTTTTTTTTTTTTTTTTTTTTTTTTTTTTTTTTTTTTTTTTTTTTTTTTTATTTTATATTTTTTTTTTTTTTTTTTTTTTTTTTTTTTTTTTTTTTTTTTATTTTATTTTTTATTTTTTTTTTTTTTTTAATTTTTTTTTTTTTTTTTTTTTTTTTTTTTTTTTTTTATTTTTTTTTTTTTTTTTTTTTTTTTTTTTTTAAAAATTTAATATTATTATATTAATATTTATAATAAAAAAAAAAAAAAAATAAAAAAAAAAAAAAAAATTATAAATTTTTTTAATTTTTTTTAATTTTTTTTTTGCGTTTTCTACGCAAAATTAATTAAAAAAAAAAGTTTCTGAAAATAGAAGTAAAGAGTACAAAGAAACCCTGAATGGTTCTTGTGCTACAGAAGACAAAGTTGAAGACGTATCCCAATTTAAGGTATATGCCTGGACCGATGATCCATGTCAGACCAAGCAGAAGGAAAATCAGCACGAAGAGTCTTATCGCATTCAAACTTTCTGTACATTTTGATTTACAAGATTAGATATTCTGTAGAAAGTACGTCCAAAGGCGTATGAGTTCGATGTTAAGACCAACCTGATAAGTAGCAGCACGCCAAAGTCTAAGCCGGTGCTGAAGGGATAACACACAGATCTATCTGATGCAAATGGAAGTGGGCGATAAGTGGCATGATCAATGGAGACGAGCAACAGTGTCGGCAGCAGGGGCAAAGCCCAAACTATTGCTATGACTCTCGGTATTGTCCGAACTGACCTGGTTATAACCAAGCCTATATGTCGCTGAGCAGCATCCAGGAGAAGAACAGCAGTACGGCATACTAGAAGAGTGTGCCAACAACTTTGCAGACTACCTTACCTTGCACGAACTGGTAATGCCAGAACATCTCATTGAAGTCCAACAGCAGCAGCAATCAATAAAAAAGTGCCATCGCGAGGGTCAGATGGAGAGGTAGCTTCGTAAAGGGTTTGTTTCGCCATCTCTTGCAGAGCTGTGCAGTCAACCATATCCCTACTGCACCAACAACAGAATCTCAAGAGCCAACACTGGTGATGGTATTCAAGAGGGTCTCATCATGCGAACATTTTCTGATCTGTTTGTAGCCACTCCCCATGCGAAAGGCAAACGCAATCAAGTGGTTTGTCTCGCAGATGAGAACATTCATCGATAGCACATTGCTAATAGGTGTCGCCATTTTCAGTAGCTTGGATGTATTAAAAATGATTGCGTTGTTTGTGAGGTCCTTCGTGACAATCCATGTCGCGCCATGATTCTTTAAAACCTTCCACAGGTTGTTCGTTAAAAAGGTTTCAGCAATCAGACAGTCATCTTCAGAACTAACAAGATCTGCGTTGGTTTCAGCATTCGATACCAGTTGCAATGACCTCTCAGGACCATCGCGATCGAAAATCGCAACTCCTGTGTGGTTATTGCACTGCAGATTTAGATGGAAAACGCTAAATTTTTCCCCAATTAGTAGTAAAAGCCTTGCAGACTCCCGCACATCCAACATAGTGATGGGAGAATCGTATTCATTGTGATCATTGCAGCCCGGCGGTCCCAACTTGTTCATGAATTTCTTAACGTTCTGCAACAGCTTCTTGGTGGCATTGAAACAAGCTACCAGCTCTGACATCGCAGAAGATGTGGTCATCAGAAGATTGTACACACTGGTTACGGTAAGAATGGCTTGCGACTCGGTTCCGTTGTTGATAATTCTCGCTATAAATACCACATTGACGGGTTGCAGCGGTTCCATATAGTTCAGCACGGTACCGCTTTTGTTTTTCATCACAAGGTAGAGATCGGGTGTCGATTGGCGAAAGTTACACGTAGCAATGAGCCAGCACTCAAAGTTGGAGAGATATTCACTTGGTTTGCTATGTTCTCTGCCGATGATGCTCTGTGGTTCCCACTCTCCGTTCGCCCGGTAGTGTCGCATAACAAGAATACCCTCCTCATCTACACAATAATTAACCGTCAAGGCGTACTCATTGGACGGGGTTCGCCAAAAGAAGTTGGTCCGGTTGACGAAACTGACACTTCCATCTGCATGCTGTGTCTTTGTCATTTGTTGAAATTCAGCACGTGGACAATGTGTCAAGAAACCAAAGACCACCCCGATTGTTGTACTACAACTTCTCAATCATTATAATAATTATAATCCAATGATAAATTACTGCACTCATTTCGCTTCCTGTATTAACTTCTTGCTTGGTTAACCGCAAAAGCGCTGTATCCGGAATGTTAAGCTAATTAAAGTTTACTAATAACGGTATTTGTTAAAGAGCTACTCGTGTGGATTGATTTTTTTAAATTTTATTTTTCCTGGAAAGAGTCAGATTTATCCATAATTTTACCGAAGAGCTTTTCTCCCGGAAGTGCGTAGTTTTTTTACAGAATTTTAAAGTTTAGGAAAATACCATGTATTTTGTTTTTGCCAAAACAATATTTTCTGTATGTACTAACCGTTGTTTGACTCTCTCTCTCCCTCTCTTGTTGTCATTTTCATACAGTGGGCACAATGCATCTCTTTTTTAAACATAATTTATTGGTGCAAACATAATACCTAATAATAAAAATATGCTAAACAAGGCCAAGCTTTTTAATTATAGCGAATCATTTGATGAATCAGTGGACGAATCCTTTAATTGAAAATGTATTATTAATATTGTGGAAATAAATGAAAAATCGCCCGTTTTTTTTTTCAAAAATTTTTTGGCTGCGGCGCTAGTTTCTTTCCTCCCTTCCCCTCATTTTTCTCCATATCGAGTGATTTATTTTCTCACTTCCTCACACGTGGCACTTCTTATTTTGAGCATCTGCATTGGCGCCAGTCAACGCATTTTTCGTTGCTGGCGCCTAAATTCTGTAAAAAACAAGTAAGAAAGCGACAGTCGAGTGTGTTCGACTGTAATATACCCGCTACCCAGCTGCTCGTACATCAATTCTTTACGGAACAAAAAAAAAACGGCTACAATCATATTTTGACCGTAAAAGGCTATGGACTTACAATATTTATGCAAAGTCAAAATCTAAAATAAAAGAAAAAACATTTTTGCACACATTTAATTTTTGATGCGGGCGGGACTCGAACCCGTAAATGCATAATAGTACAGTTCGTTTTGCAGTCCACAACTTAACCCATTTCACCACCGTACACGCACACACGATTCGGCACAATGCTGCAAGCAGCGCTGCCGGCAGCGCTGCTTACAGCTATGGAAAACGTTAAGCTGAATAACTTCTGTGTTTATTATCCGATTGTTACCAAATTTTTAGAGATCATCTAGCTAGCTATAGATATCATGCAAACCGGAAATGAACTCTATGGCATCAAAATTGCACTTGCAGTCAATCTTTTTTCGATTTACGGAGGCGATAGGGGGCGTGGCCAAAATCCAAAATAAACTTGATCAGCGTGCAATAATAACACATACTGTCAACAAATTTGGTAGTTCTAGCTCTTTTAATAGCTGAGATCTAGATTTTCACACGGACAGACAAACGGACTGACACACATGGCTATATCGACTCGGCTGTTGATCCTGAGCCAGAATATATATACTTTATGGGGTCGGAGGTGTCTCCTTCTGCCTGTTACATACATTTTTGGTTTGAGCAAAGTTATAATACCCTTCTCCTCTATGAGTAGCGGGCATAAAAATATTTTTGCACACATTTAACTTTTGATGCGGGCGGGACTCGAACCCGTAAACGCAAAATAGTACTGTTCGTTTTCCAGTCCACAACTTAACCCATTTCACCACCGTACACGCAGCCGTCGCGCTGCTTACAGCTATGGAAAACGTTAAGCTGAACAACTTCTGTGTTTATTATCCGATTGTTACCAAATTTTCAGAGATTATCTGGCTAGCTATAGTTATCATGTAAACCGAAAATTAACAAAATGGCATCGAAATTGTGCTTGTAATCAATGTTTTTCGATTTACCGGGGCAGAAGGGGGCGTGGCCAAAATCCAAAATAAACTTGATCAGCGTGCAATAATAACACATATTGTCACTAAACTTGGTAGTCCTAGCTCTAATAATAGCTGAGATCTAGATTTTCACACGGACAGACAGACGGACAGACAGGCGGACATAGCTATATCGACTCGGCTGTTGATCCTGAGCCAGAATATATATAATTTATGGGGTCGGAGGTGTCTCCTTCTGCCTGTTACATACATTTTCGGTTTAAACAAAGTTATAATACCCTTCTACTCTATGAGAAGCGGGTATAAAAATATTTTTGCACACATTTAACTTTTGATGCGGGCGGGACTCGAACCCGTAAACGCATAATAGTACTGTTCGTTTTGCAGTCCACAACTTAACCCATTTCACCACCGTACACGCACACACTATTCGGCACAATGCTGCATGCAGCGCTGCTGATAGCGCTGCTTACAGCTATGGAAAACGTTAAGGTGCATAACTTCTTTGTTTATTATCCGATTGTTACTAAATTTTCAGAGATTATCTGGCTAGCTATAGTTATCATGTAAACCGAATATGAACAATATGGCATCAAAATTGCGCTTGTAATCAATTTGTTTTGATTTACAGGGGCGGAAGGGGGCGTGGACAAAACCCAAAATAAACTTAATTAGCGTGCAACAATAACACATATTGTCAGCAAATATGGTAGTCCAGCTCTCAAAATAGCTGATATCTAGATTTTCACACGGACAGACAGACGGACTTGGCTATATCGACTCGGCTGTTAATCCTGAGCCAGAATGTAAATACTTTATGGGGTCGGAGTATGAGTATGAGTATGAGTAGCGGGTATAAAAAAAAAACATTTTTGCACACATTTAATTTTTGATGCGGGCGGGACTCGAACCCGTAAATGCATAATAGTACTGTTCGTTTTGCAGTCCACAACTTAACCCATTTCACCACCGTACACGCAGCCGTCGCGCTGCTTACAGCTATGGAAAACGTTAAGCTGAATAACTTCTGTGTTTATTATCCGATTGTTACCAAATTTTCAGAGATCATCTGGCTAGCTATAGTTATCATGTAAACCGAAAATGAACAATATGGCATCAAAATTGCGCTTGTAATCCATGTTTTTTCGATTTACGGGGGCGGAAGAGGGCGTGGACAAAATCCAAAATAAACTTGATCAGCGTGCAATAATAACACATATTGTCACCAAATTTGGTAGTCCTAGCTCTTATAATAGCTGAGACCTAGATTTTCACACGGACAGACAGACGGACAGACGGACGTGGCTATATCGACTCGGCTGTTGATCCTGAGCCAGAATATATATACTTTATGGGGTCGGAGGTGTCATCTTCTGCCTGTTACATACATTTTCGGTTTGAACAAAGTTATAATACCCTTCTACTCTATGAGTAGCGGGTATAAAAAAAATATTTTTGCATAAATTTAATTTTTTATGCGGGCGGGACTCGAACCCGTTCATTTTGCAGTCAACAACTTAACCCATTTTCACACGGACAGACAGACGGACAGACGGACATGGCTATATCGACTCGGCTGTTGATCCTGAGCCAGAATATATATACTTTATGGGGTCGGAGGTGTCATCTTCTGCCTGTTACATACATTTTCGGTTTGAAAAAAGTTATAATACCCTTCTACTCTATGAGTAGCGGGTATAAAAAAAATATTTTTGCACACATTTAATTTTATATGCGGGCGGGACTCGAACCCGTTCATTTTGCAGTCAACAACTTAACCCATTTCACCACCGTACACGCACACACGATTCGGCATAATGCTGCAAGCAGCGCTGCCGGCAGCGCTGCTTACAGCTGTGGGAAACGTTAAGCTGAATAACTTCTGTGTTTATTATCCGATTGTTACCAAATTTTTAGAGATCATCTAGCTAGCTATAGATATCATGCAAACCGGAAATGAACTCTATGGCATCAAAATTGCACTTGCAATCAATCTTTTTTCGATTTACGGAGGCGATAGGGGGCGTGGCCAAAATCCAAAATAAACTTGATCAGCGTGCAATAATAACACATACTGTCACCAAATTTGGTAGTTCTAGCTCTTTTAATAGCTGAGATCTAGATTTTCACACGGACAGACAAACGGACTGACACACATGGCTATATCGACTCGGCTGTTGATCCTGAGCCAGAATATATATACTTTATGGGGTCGGAGGTGTCATCTTCTGCCTGTTACATACATTTTCGGTTTAAACAAAGTTATAATACCCTTCTACTCTATGAGAAGCGGGTATAAAAATATTTTTGCACACATTTAACTTTTGATGCGGGCGGGACTCGAACCCGTAAACGCATAATAGTACTGTTCGTTTTGCAGTCCACAACTTAACCCATTTCACCACCGTACACGCACACACTATTCGGCACAATGCTGCATGCAGCGCTGCTGATAGCGCTGCTTACAGCTATGGAAAACGTTAAGGTGCATAACTTCTTTGTTTATTATCCGATTGTTACTAAATTTTCAGAGATTATCTGGCTAGCTATAGTTATCATGTAAACCGAATATGAACAATATGGCATCAAAATTGCGCTTGTAATCAATTTTTTTTTGATTTACAGGGGCGGAAGGGGGCGTGGACAAAACCCAAAATAAACTTAATTAGCGTGCAATAATAACACATATTGTCAGCAAATATGGTAGTCCAGCTCTCAAAATAGCTGAGATCTAGATTTTCACACGGACAGACAGACGGACTTGGCTATATCGACTCGGCTGTTAATCCTGAGCCAGAATGTCAATACTTTATGGGGTCGGAGTATGAGTATGAGTATGAGTAGCGGGTATAAAAAAAAACATTTTTGCACACATTTAATTTTTGATGCGGGCGGGACTCGAACCCGTAAATGCATAATAGTACTGTTCGTTTTGCAGTCCACAACTTAACCCATTTCACCACCGTACACGCAGCCGTCGCGCTGCTTACAGCTATGGAAAACGTTAAGCTGAATAACTTCTGTGTTTATTATCCGATTGTTACCAAATTTTCAGAGATCATCTGTCTAGCTACAGTTATCATGTAAACCGAAAATGAACAATATGGCATCAAAATTGCGCTTGTAATCAATGTTTTTTCGATTTACGGGGGCGGAAGGGGGCGTGGACAAAATCCAAAATAAACTTGATCAGCGTGCAATAATAACACACAATGTCACCAAATTTAGTAGTCCTATCTCTTATAATAGCTGAGACCTAGATTTTCACACGGACAGACAGACGGACAGACGGACAATATGAACAATATGGCATCAAAATTGCGCTTGTAATCAATTTTTTTCGATTTACAGGGGCGGAAGGGGGCGTGGACAAAATCCAAAATAAACTTGATCAGCGTGCAATAATAACACATATTTTCACCAAATTTGGTAGTCCTAGCTGTTATAATAGCTGAGACCTAGATTTTCACACGGACAGACAGACGGACAGACGGACATGGCTATATCGACTCGGCTGTTGATCCTGAGCCAGAATATATATAATTTATGGGGTCGGAGGTGTCTCCTTCTGCCTGTTACATACATTTTTGGTTTGAACAAAGTTATAATACCCTTCTCCTCTATGAGTAGCGGGCATAAAAATATTTTTGCACACATTTAACTTTTGATGCGGGCGGGACTCGAACCCGTAAACGCAAAATAGTACTGTTCGTTTTGCAGTCCACAACTTAACCCATTTCACCACCGTACACGCAGCCGTCGCGCTGCTTACAGCTATGGAAAACGTTAAGCTGAATAACTTCTGTGTTTATTATCCGATTGTTACCAAATTTTCAGAGATCATCTGTCTAGCTACAGTTATCATGTAAACCGAAAATGAACAATATGGCATCAAAATTGCGCTTGTAATCAATTTTTTTTTGATTTACAGGGGCGGAAGGGGGCGTGGACAAAACCCAAAATAAACTTAATTAGCGTGCAATAATAACACATATTGTCAGCAAATATGGTAGTCCAGCTCTCAAAATAGCTGAGATCTAGATTTTCACACGGACAGACAGACGGACTTGGCTATATCGACTCGGCTGTTAATCCTGAGCCAGAATGTAAATACTTTATGGGGTCGGAGTATGAGTATGAGTATGAGTTGCGGGTATAAAAAAAATCATTTTTGCACACATTTAATTTTTGATGCGGGCGGGACTCGAACCCGTAAATGCATAATAGTACTGTTCGTTTTGCAGTCCACAACTTAACCCATTTCACCACCGTACACGCAGCCGTCGCGCTGCTTACAGCTATGGAAAACGTTAAGCTGAATAACTTCTGTGTTTATTATCCGATTGTTACCAAATTTTCAGAGATCATCTGTCTAGCTACAGTTATCATGTAAACCGAAAATGAACAATATGGCATCAAAATTGCGCTTGTAATCAATGTTTTTTCGATTTACGGGGGCGGAAGGGGGCGTGGACAAAATCCAAAAAAAACTTGATCAGCGTTCAATAATAACACACATTGTCACCAAATTTGGTAGTCCTAGCTCTTATAATAGCTGAGACCTAGATTTTCACACGGACAGACAGACGGACAGACGGACAATATGAACAATATGGCATCAAAATTGCGCTTGTAATCAATTTTTTCGATTTACAGGGGCGGAAGGGGGCGTGGACAAAATCCAAAATAAACTTGATCAGCGTGCAATAATAACACATATTTTCACCAAATTTGGTAGTCCTAGCTGTTATAATAGCTGAGACCTAGATTTTCACACGGACAGACAGACGGACAGACGGACATGGCTATATCGACTCGGCTGTTGATCCTGAGCCAGAATATATATAATTTATGGGGTCGGAGGTGTCTCCTTCTGCCTGTTACATACATTTTTGGTTTGAACAAAGTTATAATACCCTTCTCCTCTATGAGTAGCGGGCATAAAAATATTTTTGCACACATTTAACTTTTGATGCGGGCGGGACTCGAACCCGTAAACGCAAAATAGTACTGTTCGTTTTCCAGTCCACAACTTAACCCATTTCACCACCGTACACGCACACACTATTCGGCACAATGCTGCATGCAGCGCTGCTGATAGCGCTGCTTACAGCTATGGAAAACGTTAAGGTGCATAACTTCTTTGTTTATTATCCGATTGTTACTAAATTTTCAGAGATTATCTGGCTAGCTATAGTTATCATGTAAACCGAATATGAACAATATGGCATCAAAATTGCGCTTGTAATCAATTTTTTTCGATTTACAGGGGCGGAAGGGGGCGTGGACAAAATCCAAAATAAACTTAATAAGCGTGCAATAAAAACACATATTGTCAGCAAATATGGTAGTCCAGCTCTCAAAATAGCTGAGATCTAGATTTTCACACGGACAGACAGACGGACTTGGCTATATCGACTCGGCTGTTAATCCTGAGCCAGAATGTAAATACTTTATGGGGTCGGACAATGAGTATGAGTATGAGTAGCGGGTATAAAAAAAAAACAATGTGCACACATTTAATTTTTGATGCGGGCGGGACTCGAACCCGTAAATGCATAATAGTACTGTTCGTTTTGCAGTCCACAACTTAACCCATTTCACCACCGTACACGCAGCCGTCGCGCTGCTTACAGCTATGGAAAACGTTAAGCTGAATAACTTCTGTGTTTATTATCCGATTGTTACCAAATTTTCAGAGATCATCTGTCTAGCTACAGTTATCATGTAAACCGAAAATGAACAATATGGCATCAAAATTGCGCTTGTAATCAATTTTTTTCGATTTACAGGGGCGGAAGGGGGCGTGGACAAAATCCAAAATAAACTTAATTAGCGTGCAATAATAACACATATTGTCAGCAAATATGGTAGTCCAGCTCTCAAAATAGCTGAGATCTAGATTTTCACACGGACAGACAGACGGACTTGGCTATATCGACTCGGCTGTTAATCCTGAGCCAGAATGTAAATACTTTATGGGGTCGGAGTATGAGTATGAGTATGAGTTGCGGGTATAAAAAAAAACATTTTTGCACACATTTAATTTTTGATGCGGGCGGGACTCGAACCCGTAAATGCATAATAGTACTGTTCGTTTTGCAGTCCACAACTTAACCCATTTCACCACCGTACACGCAGCCGTCGCGCTGCTTACAGCTATGGAAAACGTTAAGCTGAATAACTTCTGTGTTTATTATCCGATTGTTACCAAATTTTCAGAGATCATCTGTCTAGCTACAGTTATCATGTAAACCGAAAATGAACAATATGGCATCAAAATTGCGCTTGTAATCAATGTTTTTTCGATTTACGGGGGCGGAAGGGGGCGCGGACAAAATCCAAAAAAAACTTGATCAGCGTGCAATAATAACACACATTGTCACCAAATTTGGTAGTCCTAGCTCTTATAATAGCTGAGACCTAGATTTTCACACGGACAGACAGACGGACAGACGGACAATATGAACAATATGGCATCAAAATTGCGCTTGTAATCAATTTTTTTCGATTTACAGGGGCGGAAGGGGGCGTGGACAAAATCCAAAATAAACTTGATCAGCGTGCAATAATAACACATATTTTCACCAAATTTGGTAGTCCTAGCTGTTATAATAGCTGAGACCTAGATTTTCACACGGACAGACAGACGGACAGACGGACATGGCTATATCGACTCGGCTGTTGATCCTGAGCCAGAATATATATAATTTATGGGGTCGGAGGTGTCTCCTTCTGCCTGTTACATACATTTTTGGTTTGAACAAAGTTATAATACCCTTCTCCTCTATGAGTAGCGGGCATAAAAATATTTTTGCACACATTTAACTTTTGATGCGGGCGGGACTCGAACCCGTAAACGCAAAATAGTACTGTTCGTTTTCCAGTCCACAACTTAACCCATTTCACCACCGTACACGCAGCCGTCGCGCTGCTTACAGCTATGGAAAACGTTAAGCTGAACAACTTCTGTGTTTATTATCCGATTGTTACCAAATTTTTAGAGATTATCTGGCTAGCTATAGTTATCATGTAAACCGAAAATTAACAAAATGGCATCGAAATTGTGCTTGTAATCAATGTTTTTTCGATTTACGGGGGCAGAAGGGGGCGTGACCAAAATCCAAAATAAACTTGATCAGCGTGCAATAATAACACTATTGTCACTAAACTTGGTAGTCCTAGCTCTATTAATAGCTGAGATCTAGATTTTCACACGGACAGACAGACGGACAGACAGGCGGACATAGCTATATCGACTCGGCTGTTGATCCTGAGCCAGAATATATATAATTTATGGGGTCGGAGGTGTCTCCTTCTGCCTGTTACATACATTTTCGGTTTAAACAAAGTTATAATACCCTTCTACTCTATGAGAAGCGGGTATAAAAATATTTTTGCACACATTTAACTTTTGATGCGGGCGGGACTCGAACCCGTAAACGCATAATAGTACTGTTCGTTTTGCAGTCCACAACTTAATCCATTTCACCACCGTACACGCACACACTATTCGGCACAATGCTGCATGCAGCGCTGCTGATAGCGCTGCTTACAGCTATGGAAAACGTTAAGGTGCATAACTTCTTTGTTTATTATCCGATTGTTACTAAATTTTCAGAGATTATCTGGCTAGCTATAGTTATCATGTAAACCGAATATGAACAATATGGCATCAAAATTGCGCTTGTAATCAATTTTTTTCGATTTACAGGGGCGGAAGGGGGCGTGGACAAAATCCAAAATAAACTTAATTAGCGTGCAATAATAACACATATTGTCAGCAAATATGGTAGTCCAGCTCTCAAAATAGCTGAGATCTAGATTTTCACACGGACAGACAGACGGACTTGGCTATATCGACTCGGCTGTTAATCCTGAGCCAGAATGTAAATACTTTATGGGGTCGGACAATGAGTATGAGTATGAGTAGCGGGTATAAAAAAAAACAATGTGCACACATTTAATTTTTGATGCGGGCGGGACTCGAACCCGTAAATGCATAATAGTACTGTTCGTTTTGCAGTCCACAACTTAACCCATTTCACCACCGTACACGCAGCCGTCGCGCTGCTTACAGCTATGGAAAACGTTAAGCTGAATAACTTCTGTGTTTATTATCCGATTGTTACCAAATTTTCAGAGATCATCTGTCTAGCTACAGTTATCATGTAAACCGAAAATGAACAATATGGCATCAAAATTGCGCTTGTAATCAATGTTTTTTCGATTTACGGGGGCGGAAGGGGGCGTGGACAAAATCCAAAATAAACTTGATCAGCGTGCAATAATAACAAACATTGTCACCAAATTTGGTAGTCCTAGCTCTTATAATAGCTGAGACCTAGATTTTCACACGGACAGACAGACGGACAGACGGACAATATGAACAATATGGCATCAAAATTGCGCTTGTAATCGATTTTTTTCGATTTACAGGGGCGGAAGGGGGCGTGGACAAAATCCAAAATAAACTTGATCAGCGTGCAATAATAACACATATTTTCACCAAATTTGGTAGTCCTAGCTCTTATAATAGCTGAGACCTAGATTTTCACACGGACAGACAGACGGACAGACGGACATGGCTATATCGACTCGGCTGTTGATCCTGAGCCAGAATATATATAATTTATGGGGTCGGAGGTGTCTCCTTCTGCCCGTTACATACATTTTTGGTTTGAACAAAGTTATAATACCCTTCTCCTCTATGAGTAGCGGGCATAAAAATATTTTTGCACACATTTAACTTTTGATGCGGGCGGGACTCGAACCCGTAAACGCAAAATAGTACTGTTCGTTTTCCAGTCCACAACTTAACCCATTTCACCACCGTACACGCAGCCGTCGCGCTGCTTACAGCTATGGAAAACGTTAAGCTGAACAACTTCTGTGTTTATTATCCGATTGTTACCAAATTTTTAGAGATTATCTGGCTAGCTATAGTTATCATGTAAACCGAAAATTAACAAAATGGCATCGAAATTGTGCTTGTAATCAATGTTTTTTCGATTTACGGGGGCAGAAGGGGGCGTGACCAAAATCCAAAATAAACTTGATCAGCGTGCAATAATAACACATATTGTCACTAAACTTGGTAGTCCTAGCTCTAATAATAGCTGAGATCTAGATTTTCACACGGACAGACAGGCGGACATAGCTATATCAACTCGGCTGTTGATCCTGAGCCAGAATATATATAATTTATGGGGTCGGAGGTGTCTCCTTCTGCCTGTTACATACATTTTCGGTTTAAACAAAGTTATAATACCCTTCTACTCTATGAGAAGCGGGTATAAAAATATTTTTGCACACATTTAACTTTTGATGCGGGCGGGACTCGAACCCGTAAACGCATAATAGTACTGTTCGTTTTGCAGTCCACAACTTAACCCATTTCACCACCGTACACGCACACACTATTCGGCACAATGCTGCATGCAGCGCTGCTGATAGCGCTGCTTACAGCTATGGAAAACGTTAAGGTGCATAACTTCTTTGTTTATTATCCGATTGTTACTAAATTTTCAGAGATTATCTGGCTAGCTATAGTTATCATGTAAACCGAATATGAACAATATGGCATCAAAATTGCGCTTGTAATCAATTTTTTTCGATTTACAGGGGCGGAAGGGGGCGTGGACAAAATCCAAAATAAACTTAATTAGCGTGCAATAATAACACATATTGTCAGCAAATATGGTAGTCCAGCTCTCAAAATAGCTGAGATCTAGATTTTCACACGGACAGACAGACGGACTTGGCTATATCGACTCGGCTGTTAATCCTGAGCCAGAATGTAAATACTTTATGGGGTCGGACAATGAGTATGAGTATGAGTAGCGGGTATAAAAAAAAACAATGTGCACACATTTAATTTTTGATGCGGGCGGGACTCGAACCCGTAAATGCATAATAGTACTGTTCGTTTTGCAGTCCACAACTTAACCCATTTCACCACCGTACACGCAGCCGTCGCGCTGCTTACAGCTATGGAAAACGTAAAGCTGAATAACTTCTGTGTTTATTATCCGATTGTTACCAAATTTTCAGAGATCATCTGTCTAGCTACAGTTATCATGTAAACCGAAAATGAACAATATGGCATCAAAATTGCGCTTGTAATCAATGTTTTTTCGATTTACGGGGGCGGAAGGGGGCGTGGACAAAATCCAAAATAAACTTGATCAGCGTGCAATAATAACAAACATTGTCACCAAATTTGGTAGTCCTAGCTCTTATAATAGCTGAGACCTAGATTTTCACAAGGAGAGACAGACGGACAGACGGACAATATGAACAATATGGCATCAAAATTGCGCTTGTAATCGATTTTTTTCGATTTACAGGGGCGGAAGGGGGCGTGGACAAAATCCAAAATAAACTTGATCAGCGTGCAATAATAACACATATTTTCACCAAATTTGGTAGTCCTAGCTCTTATAATAGCTGAGACCTAGATTTTCACACGGACAGACAGACGGACAGACGGACATGGCTATATCGACTCGGCTGTTGATCCTGAGCCAGAATATATATAATTTATGGGGTCGGAGGTGTCTCCTTCTGCCTGTTACATACATTTTTGGTTTGAACAAAGTTATAATACCCTTCTCCTCTATGAGTAGCGGGCATAAAAAATATTTTTGCACACATTTAACTTTTTGATGCGGGCGGGACTCGAACCCGTAAACGCAAAATAGTACTGTTCGTTTTCCAGTCCACAACTTAACCCATTTCACCACCGTACACGCAGCCGTCGCGCTGCTTACAGCTATGGAAAACGTTAAGCTGAACAACTTCTGTGTTTATTATCCGATTGTTACCAAATTTTTAGAGATTATCTGGCTAGCTATAGTTATCATGTAAACCGAAAATTAACAAAATGGCATCGAAATTGTGCTTGTAATCAATGTTTTTTCGATTTGCGAGGGCGGAAGGGGGCGTGGCCAAAATCCAAAATAAACTTGATCAGCGTGCAATAATAACACATATTGTCACTAAACTTGGTAGTCCTAGCTCTAATAATAGCTGAGATCTAGATTTTCACACGGACAGACAGGCGGACATAGCTATATCAACTCGGCTGTTGATCCTGAGCCAGAATATATATAATTTATGGGGTCGGAGGTGTCACCTTCTGCCTGTTACATACATTTTCGGTTTAAACAAAGTTATAATACCCTTCTACTCTATGAGAAGCAAGTATAAAAATATTTTTGCACACATTTAACTTTTGATGCGGGCGGGACTCGAACCCGTAAACGCATAATAGTACTGTTCGTTTTGCAGTCCACAACTTAACCCATTTCACCACCGTACACGCACACACTATTCGGCACAATGCTGCATGCAGCGCTGCTGATAGCGCTGCTTACAGCTATGGAAAACGTTAAGGTGCATAACTTCTTTGTTTATTATCCGATTGTTACTAAATTTTCAGAGATTATCTGGCTAGCTATAGTTATCATGTAAACCGAATATGAACAATATGGCATCAAAATTGCGCTTGTAATCAATTTTTTTCGATTTACAGGGGCGGAAGGGGGCGTGGACAAAATCCAAAATAAACTTAATTTGCGTGCAATAATAACACATATTGTCAGCAAATATGGTAGTCCAGCTCTCAAAATAGCTGAGATCTAGATTTTCACACGGACAGACAGACGGACTTGGCAATATCGACTCGGATGTTGATCCTGAGCCAGAATGTAAATACTTTATGGGGTCGGACAATGAGTATGAGTATGAGTAGCGGGTATAAAAAAAAACAATGTGCACATATTTAATTTTTGATGCGGGCGGGACTCGAACCCGTAAATGCATAATAGTACTGTTCGTTTTGCAGTCCACAACTTAACCCATTTCACCACCGTACACGCAGCCGTCGCGCTGCTTACAGCTATGGAAAACGTTAAGCTGAATAACTTCTGTGTTTATTATCCGATTGTTACCAAATTTTCAGAGATCATCTGGCTAGCTATAGTTATCATGTAAACCGAAAATGAACAATATGGCATCAAAATTGCGCTTGTAATCAATGTTTTTTTGATTTACGGGGGCGGAAGGGGGCGTGGACAAAATCCAAAATAAACTTGATCAGCGTGCAATAATAACACATATTATCACCAAATTTGGTAGTCCTAGCTCTTATAATAGCTGAGATCTAGATTTTCACACGGACAGACAGACGGAGAGACGGACATGGCTATATCGACTCGGCTGTTGATCCTGAGCCAGAATATATATAATTTATGGGGTCGGAGGTGTCTCCTTCTGCCTGTTACATACATTTTTGGTTTGAACAAAGTTATAATACCCTTCTCCTCTATGAGTAGCGGGCATAAAAATATTTTTGCACACATTTAACTTTTGATGCGGGCGGGACTCGAACCCGTAAACGCAAAATAGTACTGTTCGTTTTCCAGTCCACAACTTAACCCATTTCACCACCGTACACGCACACACTATTCGGCACAATGCTGCATGCAGCGCTGCTGATAGCGCTGCTTACAGCTATGGAAAACGTTAAGGTGCATAACTTCTTTGTTTATTATCCGATTGTTACTAAATTTTCAGAGATTATCTGGCTAGCTATAGTTATCATGTAAACCGAATATGAACAATATGGCATCAAAATTGTGCTTGTAATCAATTTTTTTCGATTTACAGGGGCGGAAGGGGGCGTGGACAAAATCCAAAATAAACTTGATCAGCGTGCAATCATAACACATATTGTCACCAAATTTGGTTGTCCTAGCTCTTATAATAGCTGAGATCTAGATTTTCACACGGACAGACAGACGGACAGACGGACATGGCTATATCGACTCGGCTGTTGATCCTGAGCCAGAATATACATACTTTATGGGGTCGGAGGTGTCTCCTTCTGCCTGTTACATACATTTTCGGTTTGAACAAAGTTATAATACCCTTCTACTCTATGAGTAGCGGGTATAAAAAAAAAAACCATTTTGCACACATTTAATTTTTGATGCGGGCGGGACTCGAACCAGTAAATGCATAATAGTACTGTTCGTTTTGGAAAACGTTAGGCTGAATAACTTCTGTGTTTATTATCCGATTGTTACCAAATTTGCAAAGATCATCTGGCTAGCTGTAGATATCATGCAAACCGGAAATGAACAATATGTCATCAAAATGGCACTTGTAATCAATCTTTTTTCGATTTACGGGGGCGGAAGGGGGCGTGGCCAAAATCCAAAATAAACTTAATTAGCGTGCAATAATAACACATATTGTCAGCAAATATGGTAGTCCAGCTCTCAAAATAGCTGAGATCTAGATTTTCACACGGACAGACAGACGGACTTGGCTATATCGACTCGGCTGTTAATCCTGAGCCAGAATGTAAATACTTTATGGGGTCGGAGTATGAGTATGAGTATGAGTAGCGGGTATAAAAAAAAAACATTTTTGCACACATTTAATTTTTGATGCGGGCGGGACTCGAACCCGTAAATGCATAATAGTACTTTTCGTTTTGCAGTCAACAACTCAACCCATTTCACCACCCTACACCCACACACGATTCGGCACAATGCTGCAAGCAGCGCTGCCGGCGTGGCCAAAATCCAAAATAAACTTGATCAGCGTGCAATAATAACACATATTGTCACCAAATTTGGTAGTCCTAGCTCTAATAATAGCTGAGATCTAGATTTTCACACGGACAGACAGACGGACAAAGCTATATCGACTCGGCTGTTGATCCTGAGCCAGAATATTTGTAAACAATAGAGGTGATGGCAGCGTGATGGCACGGGTGGCAACGCTGCAGACGCCTATCGATAAGATCAGGCATGCAACAATAATTATAATCGAGGAGCGAAAGCAGTCGTTGAGTTGAAGGGAAGTCGTATAGAAGTCGCCGCAGAGAAGTCGTTAAGAAGTTGTTGAAGTACGGATAAGAAGCATCGATCGGTCAAGTCGGACTGTCGTTGAAAGTAGAGCTTGTGTTGCGTGAATCAATCTGTTTAATCATTATTATTTGTACCACTTAATTAATTAATCATTTAATATTTCAATAAATATTACATTTGGGGGCTCAACCGCTGAACAAACTTATCATAAAAACTGTGAGACTGTCTGTGCAAAAATTTGCGTTGTGGTGAAATAGCGTCAAAAACTAAAATTTCGTGAATTTCATTTCCAGAAAAGTAACGGTTAGAGACGGCCAGACAAATGCCAAGTGCGTCGCGCTCGAAGGCGAATGCCAGAAAGGGTGTGAAAGAGACAACGATAGATGAAACACCAAAAACGTCGCGACAAATAAATACACGTAGACAAGCACAAGAAGAAGAAACAGAAGAGATGGATAATCAAGCCCAGTTGCACCAAATTATTCAACTATTAAGTCTGAAAATTCAAGCTGATGAGGTGGCGCAAATACAATAAGTCTCAGTTGAATGTTTAGGAAATGTTGTGGAAGATTTTGACGGCGAGACGGTGCCGGTCAAAAATTGGATTGCAAATTTCGAGTTGAATGCTGAGGCGTATGGATTAAACGAGATGCAAAAATATGCTCAAGCGCGATCAAAGATGACAAAAACAGCACAGTTATTCTTCGAATCGGAGTTGGTAGGATCGTATGATGAATTAAAAGCAGCGCTGTTGAAAGAATTTAAACAAATAATGGGCAGTGCGGAAGTAGATGAGAAATTGGTAAATAGGAAGAAACTGCAAACAGAGAGTTTTCATGAATACGTCTTACAAATGTAGAAAATAGCCGCACTGGGAAATGTTGAAACAAAGTCTGTAATACGTTATATCGTTAAAGGATTGAGCATCAAAAACGAATATAAGTTCGTAATGCATGCTTGTACAACCAACTCAAAGAGCAGTACGAAAATTTTGAACTGGTTGATAAGAGCACGACAGAGAAACAGCAGCAGAGAAACAGTGACAGCCAGCAAAATCACAACAACAATAAAAAGGCAGCTCGGTGCTTCAATTGTGGATCGCCTCAACATATGACGAAAGACTGTAATGCTGGAGTGAAGTGCTTCAAATGTGGTGCTACTGGCCATATTTCAACGAGTTGCCCGCAGTCAGTGAATGTGGTGCAAGTTGGCAAGAATGTCAAACGGCTCAAAATCATTGTAATAAATGGTGTTGACGTTGCGTGCCTGGTTGACACGGGTGCTGATGTTTCGATCATAAAGTTTTCGGTGTACAAGAAGCTAGAGGATGTTATGCTGAGTCCATGTTATACTTTGTTGCGAGGCCTGGGCAAAACGGGCACTGTGCCGCTGGGAGTGTTTACCGGAGCTGTTCAAATTGACGAAATGGAGACTCTGCAAAGTTTCATCGTGGTGGAGGACGAAAAAATAGAAAATGATGCTCTACTTGGATATGATTTTCTCACGAAATTTCAATTTACAATGGATGCAGATGGATACAAGTTTACGTTGTTGTCAGCTTGCCCGGAAATAGCTGACATAAATCAGATAAGTATTAAAGACTATGGTTGTGCTGAAAGTAATGTCAATGCTCCTCCGCAGTTTGCACCCATGATACGAAATCTGATAGAGGAATATCAGCCAACATTGCCGATCGCTAAGTCACCTGTTGAGCTACGAGTTGTACCAGATGAGAAAATTAAACCGTTTCGCCATCAACCAAGTCGTCATCCTCCAGTCGAAAGCGAAGCCGTTAAGAAGCAAGTCGACGAGTGGTTGAAAGAAGGAATCGTTAGACCATCTACATCAAGCTTCGCCAGCCGAACCGTCGTTGTGAAGAAAAAAGATGCCACATACAGAATCTGCATTGACTATCGTCAATTAAACAGCATGGTGCTCAAGGATTGTTTTCCTGTACCAATAATAGAGGATGTACTGGAAAAGCTGCAAGCCGCAAAAGTGTTTGTATCATTGGACTTAGAGAACGGCTATTTTCACGTGCCTGTAGAAGAGTCAAGTCGAAAATACACTGCGTTCATCACAAAAGAAGGCGTATATGAGTTTAATTGGACACCGTTCGGATTCTGCAATTCCCCTGCGGCATTTATAAGATTTATAAAGCACATATTTCAGGAGTTTGTATCACGGGACATTCTACAGATTTATATGGATGATATTATTATATACGGCCAGACGAACAACGAATGTATTGAGAAACTCAAGTTGGTGCTTTCTGAGTCGGCTAAGTTCAGCTTGCGTATAAAGTGGAAGAAATGTCAATTTCTTGTAAACAGAATCAACTTTTTGGGACACGCAGTACAAGATGGAAGGATTTGGCCTGGCAAAGAAAAAACAGTTGCCGTGAAGCAGTTTGCAGTACCTAAGAATGTAAAAGCAATCCAATCCTTTTTGGGTTTAACAGTATTCTTCAGGAAGTTTGTGAAAGACTATTCCATTATTGCACGACCTTTGACCAATCTTTTAAAAAAGGATGCTACTTTTAAGTTGGAGTCTAAGGAATATGCAGCTATAGAAAATCTGAAGAGTGCATTGTGCGACGGCCCCGTTTTAAGGATTTATTGTAGAGGTGCATTGACTGAGTTGCACACAGACGCTTCGAAGGACGGTTTTGGTGCCACTTTGCTACAATATTTTGAAGATAGATTACACCCCATATTTTATTGGAGCAAAAAGACGAGTATAAGTGAATCAGGACGGAATAGCTACATTTTGGAAGTAAAAGCTGCTTATCTGGCTATGAAAAAATTTCGTCATTATTTGCTTGGCGTTCCGTTTAAGCTGGTTACGGACAACATAGCTCTCACACAAACCATACGAAAGAGAGACGTTCCACGGGAGGTAGCAGAATGGATTTTATACATGGCAGACTTCGACTTCAAGACGGAGCATCGAGCGGGTGAGAGAATGCGTCATGTGGATTGTCTTAGCCGGTATGCCAGCGATGTCTTCTTCGTATCAGCTGAGATTTCTTGTCGATTAAAAGTAGCCCAACAAAAGGATGAATATATTCAGGCCATATGCACGGTTTTGGAAGATCGACCCTACAATGACTTCAAACTAAAGGGAGGAATTTTGTCCAAGCTTATCAAAGGAAATGATTTGCTTGTTGTACCTAAATTAATGGAACGTGAAATTATAAGTGAAGCTCACAGCGTTGGACATTTTGCGAGTCAGAAGACCATTCATTCTATAGAACAGCAGTTTTGGATTCCACATTTAGAGAGCAAGGTCACAAAATTTATCAACACATGTATTCCGTGTATTATTTCCAACAAGAAGCTGGGTAAACAGGACGGACTTTTGTGCTGTATTGAGAAAGGTGACAAGCCGTTACACACTTTGCATGCTGATCACTTAGGACCGATGGATTCGTCTTTGAAACAGTATAAGTACATCTTCGGACTTGTTGATGGATTTTCTAAATTTGTGTGGATTTTTACAACAAAATCAACTGGAGCTGACGAAGTTTTAAAAAAGATGGAAGAATGGTCAAAAGTCTTTGGTAATCCGACCAGAATAATAACAGACAGAGGAGTTGCTTTTACATCAGATGCATTTCCCGATTACGCAAAAACAAATGGAATAGAGCATGTTTTAACAACAACTGGTGTGCCCAGAGGAAACGGGCAAGTAGAAAGAATTAATAAATCTATCTTGTCAATTATCTCTAAGTTATCGGCCGAAGATTCGTCAAAGTGGTATAAGTTCACCTCGCAGGTGCAAAAAGCTATTAATTCCCATATAACTTGCTCTACAAAGAAATCACCTTTCGAGATAATGTTTGGAGTAAAAATGAAAAATAAATCGAGTGATAAATTATTGGAACTTTTGGAGAATGAAATGCTTGAGGAATTCGACAAAGAGAGGCAGATATTACGACAGACGGCTAAGGAGCAAATACAAAAGGCTCAAGATCTTTATAAGGAAAACTACGATAAAAAACGCAAAGGAGATGTCATATACAAGGAAGGCGATCTGGTGGCAGTAAAGCGGACTCAGTTCGTTGCGGGAAAGAAGTTAGCGAGCATTTTTCTTGGACCATATGAAGTTACAAAGGCAAAGCGTAATGGCAGATATGAAGTTCGAAAAGCAGTCCAAGGTGAAGGTCCCAACAAAACGCATACGAGTGCTGACAATATGAAACTATGGAAGTATACTGAGAACAACGAGGATGACTTATCGTCTGGGAAAGACGATGATGAGCAGGATGACCGAATGTAAACAATAGAGGTGATGGCAGCGTGATGTCACGGGTGGCAACGCTGCAGGCGCCTATCGATAAGATCAGGCATGCAACAATAATTATAATCGAGCAGCGAAAGCAGTCGTTGAGTTGAAGGGAAGTCGTATAGAAGTCGCCGCAGAGAAGTCGTTAAGAAGTTGTTGAAGTACGGATAAGAAGCATCGATCGGTCAAGTCGGACTGTCGTTGAAAGTAGAGCTTGTGTTGCGTGAATCAATCTGTTTAATCATTATTATTTGTACCACTTAATTAATTAATCACCTAATATTTCAATAAATATTACATTTATATATGTCGCAGATTCGTCGTTATTCGCCATAATGATAGCGCAGTGAGTTTCGATCGCACTGAAGTACTACGCACAACTGCCTTGTGTCGCACACTTCTTCTACGTGCTTACCATCGAACCACACTCGGCGTCAGCGACAACACGCTGGCGCCGCGCTAAAACGGTTCTTCCCAAAACTACAAACTACAAGCGACCCATAACTGCGCAAATAGAGGCTGATGCAATATTTTCATTATGATGAAATACACTACCAGAATACCCATACACTAACACATGCAAACTAATGCTCCGACACGGCCATCCTGACCATTACACGACCTCGTGAAATATTACCAACAATGCTTTTTCTTTAATGCAACAAAACCATTTTCAAATTACACTTACATTAACAAATTAAATTTCACATTTCAATATCATTCTTAGAGCAATACAAACTTTTTAACATAATTCATTCATCATTTCATTACAATATCTAATGCGCCACACGCCATGATCAAAACAATTGTTTTGCACTTGTGCTTACATTATTATTATAAATTTCATTATCAGCCCTTCAGGCCTCCTCAGTGTCACTTGCTAACCCTTATATTCTAATCATTTCATTACTGTCTCTTTCAACAGCTTTCTTTTCCATTTCCTTATCACTGTCTCTTTCAACAGTTTAATTTTCCATTTCCTTATCACTGTCTCTTTCAACAGTTTCATTTTCAACCATTTCACTTAAATTCTTTTTACATTTTTCTAATTCTTCTTGTACTTGCCAATCTGGCATTTCTCTTATGTCATCGTGAGCATATTTATATTTTCTATTGTTCGTCAACGACCTGAGCATATATCTATTCCCCTCCAACAATTCAGTTATTTCAAAAGGCCCTCTAAACTTCAGACTCACCTTTGTTTGATGGCTTTCTTCATTTTTTAACAACACGAAATCTCCAACTTGACATTTAACGACTTTGGCTTTTCCTTTATCAAATTGCTTCTTGTTATATGCTGCTGCAGCTGAAATATTGTGAACTGCCTGTGCTCTTACTTCTGCCAAATCAATCTCGTCTGCCGTATCGCGTATCGGTGGAAGCAACCCCAACGGGCGGGCAACTTTGCCAATAAACAGTTCTAAGGGACTTGCCTTGGTTGCTTTACTAACCGTACAATTTAACGCTAATTGAACCTCTCCCAACGCATCTTGCCAAGCGCGGCTGCTAGTCTCAACTGCAGTCAATAAGTTCTTTAAGGTGCTCATAATGCGTTCGACTTGCCCATTAGCTCTACTTGCACCAGTCGCAATCAAATGCAAATTTATTTTCTGTTGATCACAAAACTCACTAAATCTAGTGCTGGCAAAACACCTACCCTGATCTGCTATAATGCGATTTGGCACCCCAAACAAAGATATAGCCGACGACACAGCCTTTATACAATTCTCAGCGTCAATCCTAATAGTGTGGGTTAGGTAAACAAATTTAGTAAAGGCATCTACTTGGACGATTACATACTCTTTCTGATCAGCCTTGCCACTCAACTTTCCAGTAATATCAATGTGAACGGTGTGCCAAGGTATATTTACTTTTGGTATTGGATGAAGGCTAGCTTGAATTTTGGCTGAAGAAGTCTTTGACATTTTACAAGTAATGCAGTTTTCAACGAACTTTCGAATATGTTTAGACATGTTTGCAAACCAGTTAAAGTCATAGGCCTTATCTAATGTCTTCTCCCAACCCAGGTGCATAACTGCCTCATGAATTTGATTTATAACAGACCATCTAAATGATCTTGGAACAATTGATAAGGAACGGGTTCTGCCGTTTCGCTGAATTTTCCAATATAATATTCCGCTTCTCAATTCATAAGTTTTTGCAACATCCGCAGGAAGAGAATAATCTTTCAATTTATTTACGATATCAACTATTTCGGAATCCTGTCGCTGTTCAGCCAAAAGCCAATTACTGGATATTTCTGCTAGATTAACTCTTTTTTCAGAAATCTTGCACTTTGTAGCAATTACATCAGCTGAAGTCAAATTTCTCGAAAAGAAGTCAACATGTGCCATTCGTTTACCTTCTCTATATTGCAAGTCAAATGTAAACGACTGTAAATAAGCCCACCATCTTTGTACCCTGGGAGATAGGTCAAGTTTGGTCCTTGATGCCTTAAGCGAGTTACAGTCAGTAAAGACAACAAAATTCCTACCCAGTAAATAATGCCAAAAATGTTTTATAGCCAAAACAACGGCAAGAGTCTCCAATTCATAAGAATGGTATCGTGACTCAACAAGTGAAGCAGCCTTACTAAAATATTCGACGACATGAGGCCTATTATTGATTTTTTTTTGTAATAGGATGGCGCCGTATCCACGAGAACTTGCATCTGTATGCAACTCTATTGGGTGTCGCGGGTCAAATATTACTAAAACTGGCTTTTGTGTAAGAATAGAGATAATCCTTTGTCTAATTTGTTCATGCTCTGCATTCCAAATAAATTCACTCCTTTCCGAAGTCAAAAGATATAGCGGCTTCATAAAGCAAGAAAATCCCTGTATAAATTGTCTAAAATAAGAAGCTAATCCTATAAGTTGTCGTAAAGAAGAGACCGATTGAGGGGGTGGTAAAGCAGTTAACGCTGCAATTTTTAACGTTCGTATCCCAAAAATTGAACTGTTGACTTAAGAAAAGAACATTTTTTTAAATTAAATGCAAATCCTGCCTTGTTGAGACAATCAAGAGTAATCTCTAACCTTTCTAAGGCCTCACTTTTTGTTGAAGCAGCCACCATTACGTCATCCATATATACGACAACAAATGTATTTGCAAGATCTCCAAGTGCTTGCATCACTGTACGCTGAAAAACGGCAGGAGCATTTTTGAGCCCAAACGGCATTGCCAAAAATTCGTATTGCCCATCTGGGGAAAAATTTGGTAGTATCCACTTGCCATGTCTAAGCATGTAAAATATTTCGCTCCATGAAGTCTAGCTATCTGGTCTGATATAAGAGGCAAAGGATATCTATCTGAGACCGTATTTGAATTTAATTCTCGATAATCAACGCATAAACGCTGAGAACCGTCCTTTTTGTTAACTAACATTATGAGACTTGCATAGGGTGAGAATCTCGGTTTTATAATCTAACACTCCAATAGCTCCTTAATTTTCTCACGCACTAATTCTCTTTCATTTGAACTTAGCCTATATGGTCTTCTTTGAACAATTTTATTTGGGTCTACCAATTTAATTTTCATTTCCCCTGAGCTAACTCTAGACAAGGGAATTCCGTTAATAAAAGATTTTGAGTATTTTCCCATTAGACTCTTTAATTTGTTCATATCTTCACCAACAAGTTCAGTATTTAACTCACAAAGTTGTTTATCATTTGAACAATAATTTACAGTTTTTGATCTGATAATTTCAAATTGGCCAGGTGATACTATTACATTAAATCCTGAGAACAACACTTCTCGACCAATAATGATATCATTTCTTAAATGCACATCGTCCAAAACATGAAACAATATCTCAATACAATAGTTGTTAATTTTTACGTTACTAAGTATTTGCAATGTGCTACAAATACTACCATTGCCGATACCTTTCAACAGCACTACATTGTTAATTCTTTTACCAACAAATTTGTTACTTAGCTTTTGTTTAATTAAAGAACATTCCGATCCAGAGTTAAAAGTTATTGAATATGTCTCGCACTGATGAACCATCTGGCCCTTGGGTTCAACAACTTCACAAAGTTCCGCCCTTTTCACCTGAAGCGTGCCTTTTATGGTGTTTTCTGCGAAAATTATGTCCACTGTAGAGCACCACGCCGTTGCATCGACGCCAACACCGTCTGCGTTGAATTTGGGTAACACTACCGAATTTTTATTTGTTGTTTCGGATGCCGTTGTTTGCAGTGTTTTAACAAGCTCGATAAAGTTTTTATTTTGCATTTCCATTAAAATCCGCCATGGCTTACTAGACATATCAGGTAGCGAGCCCGATCCCACTTCTGATGTCGAAGATTCGTCGTTATTCGCCATAATGGTAGCGCAGTGAGTTTCGATCGCACTGAAGTACTACGCACAACTGCCTTGTGTCGCACACTTCTTCTACGTGCTTACCATCGAACCACACTCGGCGTTAGCGACAACACGCTGGCGCCGCGCTAAAACGGTTCTTCCCAAAACTACAAACTACAAGCGACCCATAACTGCGCAAATAGAGGCTGATGCAATATTTCCATTATGATGAAATACACTACCAGAATACCCATACACTAACACATGCAAACTTATGCTCTGACATATACTTTATGGGGTCGGAGGTGTCTCCTTCTGCCTGTTACATACATTTTCGGTTGAAACAAAGTTATAATACCCTTCTACTCTAAAAGTAGCGGGTATAATTATTTGCGGAACAATAAAGAACAGCTACAATCATGTTTTAACCGTAAAAGGCCATGGACTTACAATATTTATGCAAAGTCAAAATCCAAAATAAAAAAATAGTTTTTTGCACACATTTAATTTTTAATCCTGGTGGAACTCGAACCCGTAAATGCATAATAGTTCTGTTCGTTTTGCAGTCCACAACTTAACCCATTTCACCACCGTACATGCACACACGATTCGGCACAATGCAGCAAGCAGCGTTGCCGGCAGTGCTGTTTTCAGCTATGGAAAACAGCTATGAAATAACTTCTGTTTATTATCCGATTGTTACCAAATTTTCAGAGATCATCTGGCTAGCTATAGTTATCATGTAAACCGAAAATGAACAATATGGCATCAAAATTGCACTTGTTATCAATGTTTTTTCGATTTGCGGGGGCGGAAGGGGGCGTGGCCAAAATCAAAAATAAACTTGATCAGCGTGCAATAATAACACATATTGTCACCAAATTTGGTTGTCCTAGCTCTTATAATAGCTGAGATCTAGATTTTCACACGGACAGACAGACGGACAGACGGACATGGCTATATCGACTCGGCTGTTGATCCTGAGCCAGAATATATATACTTTATGGGGTCGGAGGTGTCTCCTTCTGCCTGTTACATACATTTTCGGTTTGAACAAAGTTATAATACCCTTCTACTCTATGAGTAGCGGGTATAAAAAAAAACATTTTTGCACACATTTAATTTTTAATGCGGGCGGGACTCGAACCCGTAAATGCATAATAGTACTGTTCGTTTTGTGCCGGCAGCGCTGCTTACAGCTATGGAAAACGTTAGGCTGAATAACTTCTGTGTTTATTATCCGATTGTTACCAAATTTGCAAAGATTATCTGGCTAGCTATAGATATCATGCAAACCGGAAATGAACTATATGGCATGCAATCAATCTTTTTTCGATTTACGGGGGCGGAAGGGGGCGTGGGCAAAATCCAAAATAAACTTGATCAGCGTGCAATAATAACACATATTGTCAGCAAATTTGGTAGTCCTAGCTCTTATAATAGCTGAGATCTAGATTTTCACACGGACAGACAGACGGATCCTAAGCCAGAATATATATACTTTATGGGGTCGGAGGCGTCTCCTTCTGCCTGTTACATAAATTTTCGGTTTGAACAAACTTATAATACCCTTCTACTCTATGAGTAGCGGATATAAAAATTACGCATTTCCGGGAGACAAGCTGTTCGTTAAAATTCTGGATAAATCTAGCTCTTTCTAGGAAATATAAAATTAAAACAAGTAAGAAAGCTACAGTCGACTGTTTTCGACTGTAATATACCCGCTACCCAGCTGCTGGTACATCATTTAATTGCGGAACAAAAAAAAACGGCTACAATCATATTTTGACCGTAAAAGGCTATGGAATTACAATATTTATGCAAAGTCAAAATCTAAAATAAACAAGTAAGAAGGCTACATTCGAGAGTACTCGACTGTAATATACCCGCTACCCAGCTGCTCGTACATAATTTATTTGCGGAACAAAAAAACGGCTACAATCATATTTTGACCGTAAAAGGCTATGGACTTATAATATTTATGCAAAGTCAAAATCTAAAATAAACAAGTAAGAAAGCTACAGTCGAGTGTGCTCAACTGTAATATACCCGCTACCCAGCTGCTTGTACATAATTTATTTGCGGAACAAAAAAACGGCTACAATCATATTTTGACCGTAAAAGGCTATGGACTTATAATATTTATGCAAAGTCAAAATCTAAAATAAAAAAAAAACATTTTTGCTCACATTTAATTTTTGATGCGGGCGGGACTCGAACCCTTAAATGCATAATAGTGCTGTTCGTTTTGCAGTCCACAACTTAACCCATTTCACCACCGTACACGCACACACGATTCGGCACAATGCTGCAAGCAGCGCTGCCGGCAGTGCTGTTTTCAGCTATGGAAAACAGCTATGAAATAACTTCTGTTTATTATCCGATTGTTACCAAATTTTTTTTGCAACATCCGCAGGAAGAGAATAATCTTTCAATTTATTTACGATATCAACTATTTCGGAATCCTGTCGCTGTTCAGCCAAAAGCCAATTACTGGATATTTCTGCTAGATTAACTCTTTTTTCAGAAATCTTGCACTTTGTAGCAATTACATCAGCTGAAGTCAAATTTCTCGAAAAGAAGTCAACATGTGCCATTCGTTTACCTTCTCTATATTGCAAGTCAAATGTAAGCGACTTTAAATAAGCCCACCATCTTTGTACCCTGGGAGATAGGTCAAGTTTGGTCCTTGATGCCTTAAGCGAGTTACAGTCAGTAAAGACAACCAAATTCCTACCCAGTAAATAATGCCAAAAATGTTTTATAGCCAAAACAACGGCAAGAGTCTCCAATTCATAAGAATGGTATCGTGACTCAACAAGTGAAGCAGCCTTACTAAAATATTCGACGACATGAGGCCTATTATTGATTTTTTTGTAATAGGATGGCGCCGTATCCACGAGAACTTGCATCTGTATGCAACTCTATTGGGTGTCGCGGGTCAAATATTACTAAAACTGGCTTTTGTGTAAGAATAGAGATAATCCTTTGTCTAATTTGTTCATGCTCTGCATTCCAAATAAATTCACTCCTTTCCGAAGTCAAAAGATATAGCGGCTTCATAAAGCAAGAAAATCCCTGTATAAATTGTCTAAAATAAGAAGCTAATCCTATAAGTTGTCGTAAAGAAGAGACCGATTGAGGGGGTGGTAAAGCAGTTAACGCTGCAATTTTTAACGTTCGTATCCCAAAAATTGAACTGTTGACTTAAGAAAAGAACATTTTTTTAAATTAAATGCAAATCCTGCCTTGTTGAGACAATCAAGAGTAATCTCTAACCTTTCTAAGGCCTCACTTTTTGTTGAAGCAGCCACCATTACGTCATCCATATATACGACAACAAATGTATTTGCAAGATCTCCAAGTGCTTGCATCACTGTACGCTGAAAAACGGCAGGAGCATTTTTGAGCCCAAACGGCATTGCCAAAAATTCGTATTGCCCATCTGGGGAATTTGGTAGTATCCACTTGCCATGTCTAAGCATGTAAAATATTTCGCTCCATGAAGTCTAGCTATCTGGTCTGATATAAGAGGCAAAGGATATCTATCTGAGACCGTATTTGAATTTAATTCTCGATAATCAACGCATAAACGCTGAGAACCGTCCTTTTTGTTAACTAACATTATGAGACTTGCATAGGGTGAGAATCTCGGTTTTATAATCTAACACTCCAATAGCTCCTTAATTTTCTCACGCACTAATTCTCTTTCATTTGAACTTAGCCTATATGGTCTTCTTTGAACAATTTTATTTGGGTCTACCAATTTAATTTTCATTTCCCTGAGCTAACTCTAGACAAGGGAATTCCGTTAATAAAAGATTTTGAGTATTTTCCCATTAGACTCTTTAATTTGTTCATATCTTCACCAACAAGTTCAGTATTTAACTCACAAAGTTGTTTATCATTTGAACAATAATTTACAGTTTTTGATCTGATAATTTCAAATTGGCCAGGTGATACTATTACATTAAATCCTGAGAACAACACTTCTCGACCAATAATGATATCATTTCTTAAATGCACATCGTCCAAAACATGAAACAATATCTCAATACAATAGTTGTTAATTTTTACGTTACTAAGTATTTGCAATGTGCTACAAATACTACCATTGCCGATACCTTTCAACAGCACTACATTGTTAATTCTTTTACCAACAAATTTGTTACTTAGCTTTTGTTTAATTAAAGAACATTCCGATCCAGAGTTAAAAGTTATTGAATATGTCTCGCACTGATGAACCATCTGGCCCTTGGGTTCAACAACTTCACAAAGTTCCGCCCTTTTCACCTGAAGCGTGCCTTTTATGGTGTTTTCTGCGAAAATTATGTCCACTGTAGAGCACCACGCCGTTGCATCGACGCCAACACCGTCTGCGTTGAATTTGGGTAACACTACCGAATTTTTATTTGTTGTTTCGGATGCCGTTGTTTGCAGTGTTTTAACAAGCTCGATAAAGTTTTTATTTTGCATTTCCATTAAAATCCGCCATGGCTTACTAGACATATCAGGTAGCGAGCCCGATCCCACTTCTGATGTCGAAGATTCGTCGTTATTCGCCATAATGGTAGCGCAGTGAGTTTCGATCGCACTGAAGTACTACGCACAACTGCCTTGTGTCGCACACTTCTTCTACGTGCTTACCATCGAACCACACTCGGCGTTAGCGACAACACGCTGGCGCCGCGCTAAAACGGTTCTTCCCAAAACTACAAACTACAAGCGACCCATAACTGCGCAAATAGAGGCTGATGCAATATTTCCATTATGATGAAATACACTACCAGAATACCCATACACTAACACATGCAAACTTATGCTCTGACATATACTTTATGGGGTCGGAGGTGTCTCCTTCTGCCTGTTACATACATTTTCGGTTGAAACAAAGTTATAATACCCTTCTACTCTAAAAGTAGCGGGTATAATTATTTGCGGAACAATAAAGAACAACTACAATCATATTTTAACCGTAAAAGGCCATGGACTTACAATATTTATGCAAAGTCAAAATCCAAAATAAAAAAAATAGTTTTTTGCACACATTTAATTTTTGATCCGGGTGGGACTCGAACCCGTAAATGCATAATAGTTCTGTTCGTTTTGCAGTCCACAACTTAACCCATTTCACCACCGTACACGCACACACGATTCGGCACAATGCAGCAAGCAGCGCTGCCGGCAGTGCTGTTTTCAGCTATGGAAAACAGCTATGAAATAACTTCTGTTTATTATCCGATTGTTACCAAATTTTCAGAGATCATCTGGCTAGCTATAGTTATCATGTAAACCGAAAATGAACAATATGGCATCAAAATTGCACTTGTTATCAATGTTTTTTCGATTTGCGGGGGCGGAAGGGGGCGTGGCCAAAATCAAAAATAAACTTGATCAGCGTGCAATAATAACACATATTGTCACCAAATTTGGTTGTCCTAGCTCTTATAATAGCTGAGATCTAGATTTTCACACGGACAGACAGACGGACAGACGGACATGGCTATATCGACTCGGCTGTTGATCCTGAGCCAGAATATATATACTTTATGGGGTCGGAGGTGTCTCCTTCTGCCTGTTACATACATTTTCGGTTTGAACAAAGTTATGATACCCTTCTACTCTATGAGTAGCGGGTATAAAAAAATATTTTTGCACACATTTAATTTTTGATGCGGGCGGGACTCGAACCCGTAATTGCATAATGGTACTGTTCATTTTGCAGTCAACAACTTAACCCATTTCACCACCGTACACGCACACACGATTCGGCACAATGCTGCAGATAGACGGACAGACGGACATGGGTATATCGACTCGGCTGTTGATCCTGAGCCAGAATATATATACTTTATGGGGTCGGAGGTGTCTCCTTCTGCCTGTTACATACATTTTCGGTTTGAACAAAGTTATAATACCCTTCTACTCTATGAGTAGCGGGTATAAAAAAAAACATTTTTGCACACATTTAATTTTTAATGCGGGCGGGACTCGAACCCGTAAATGCATAATAGTACTGTTCGTTTTGTGCCGGCAGCGCTGCTTACAGCTATGGAAAACGTTAGGCTGAATAACTTCTGTGTTTATTATCCGATTGTTACCAAATTTGCAAAGATTATCTGGCTAGCTATAGATATCATGCAAACCGGAAATGAACTATATGGCATGCAATCAATCTTTTTTCGATTTACGGGGGCGGAAGGGGGCGTGGGCAAAATCCAAAATAAACTTGATCAGCGTGCAATAATAACACATATTGTCAGCAAATTTGGTAGTCCTAGCTCTTATAATAGCTGAGATCTAGATTTTAACACGGACAGACAGACGGATCCTAAGCCAGAATATATATACTTTATGGGGTCGGAGGCGTCTCCTTCTGCCTGTTACATAAATTTTCGGTTTGAACAAACTTATAATACCCTTCTACTCTATGAGTAGCGGATATAAAAATACGCATTTCCGGGAGACAAGCTGTTCGTTAAAATTCTGGATAAATCTAGCTCTTTCTAGGAAATATGAAATTAAAACAAGTAAGAAAGCTACAGTCGACTGTTTTCGACTGTAATATACCCGCTACCCAGCTGCTGGTACATCATTTAATTGCGGAACAAAAAAAAAACGGCTACAATCATATTTTGACCGTAAAAGGCTATGGAATTACAATATTTATGCAAAGTCAAAATCTAAAATAAACAAGTAAGAAGGCTACATTCGAGAGTACTCGACTGTAATATACCCGCTACCCAGCTGCTCGTACATAATTTATTTGCGGAACAAAAAAACGGCTACAATCATATTTTGACCGTAAAAGGCTATGGACTTATAATATTTATGCAAAGTCAAAATCTAAAATAAACAAGTAAGAAAGCTACAGTCGAGTGTGCTCAACTGTAATATACCCGCTACCCAGCTGCTTGTACATAATTTATTTGCGGAACAAAAAAACGGCTACAATCATATTTTGACCGTAAAAGGCTATGGACTTATAATATTTATGCAAAGTCAAAATCTAAAATAAAAAAAAACATTTTTGCTCACATTTAATTTTTGATGCGGGCGGGACTCGAACCCTTAAATGCATAATAGTGCTGTTCGTTTTGCAGTCCACAACTTAACCCATTTCACCACCGTACACGCACACACGATTCGGCACAATGCTGCAAGCAGCGCTGCCGGCAGTGCTGTTTTCAGCTATGGAAAACAGCTATGAAATAACTTCTGTTTATTATCCGATTGTTACCAAATTTTTTTTGCAACATCCGCAGGAAGAGAATAATCTTTCAATTTATTTACGATATCAACTATTTCGGAATCCTGTCGCTGTTCAGCCAAAAGCCAATTACTGGATATTTCTGCTAGATTAACTCTTTTTTCAGAAATCTTGCACTTTGTAGCAATTACATCAGCTGAAGTCAAATTTCTCGAAAAGAAGTCAACATGTGCCATTCGTTTACCTTCTCTATATTGCAAGTCAAATGTAAGCGACTGTAAATAAGCCCACCATCTTTGTACCCTGGGAGATAGGTCAAGTTTGGTCCTTGATGCCTTAAGCGAGTTACAGTCAGTAAAGACAACAAAATTCCTACCCAGTAAATAATGCCAAAAATGTTTTATAGCCAAAACAACGGCAAGAGTCTCCAATTCATAAGAATGGTATCGTGACTCAACAAGTGAAGCAGCCTTACTAAAATATTCGACGACATGAGGCCTATTATTGATTTTTTTGTAATAGGATGGCGCCGTATCCACGAGAACTTGCATCTGTATGCAACTCTATTGGGTGTCGCGGGTCAAATATTACTAAAACTGGCTTTTGTGTAAGAATAGAGATAATCCTTTGTCTAATTTGTTCATGCTCTGCATTCCAAATAAATTCACTCCTTTCCGAAGTCAAAAGATATAGCGGCTTCATAAAGCAAGAAAAATCCCCTGTATAAATTGTCTAAAATAAGAAGCTAATCCTATAAGTTGTCGTAAAGAAGAGACCGATTGAGGGGGTGGTAAAGCAGTTAACGCTGCAATTTTTAACGTTCGTATCCCAAAAAATTGAACTGTTGACTTAAGAAAAGAACATTTTTTAAATTAAATGCAAATCCTGCCTTGTTGAGACAATCAAGAGTAATCTCTAACCTTTCTAAGGCCTCACTTTTTGTTGAAGCAGCCACCATTACGTCATCCATATATACGACAACAAATGTATTTGCAAGATCTCCAAGTGCTTGCATCACTGTACGCTGAAAAACGGCAGGAGCATTTTTGAGCCCAAACGGCATTGCCAAAAAATTCGTATTGCCCATCTGGGGAATTTGGTAGTATCCACTTGCCATGTCTAAGCATGTAAAATATTTCGCTCCATGAAGTCTAGCTATCTGGTCTGATATAAGAGGCAAAGGATATCTATCTGAGACCGTATTTGAATTTAATTCTCGATAATCAACGCATAAACGCTGAGAACCGTCCTTTTTGTTAACTAACATTATGAGACTTGCATAGGGTGAGAATCTCGGTTTTATAATCTAACACTCCAATAGCTCCTTAATTTTCTCACGCACTAATTCTCTTTCATTTGAACTTAGCCTATATGGTCTTCTTTGAACAATTTTATTTGGGTCTACCAATTTAATTTTCATTTCCCCTGAGCTAACTCTTAGACAAGGGAATTCCGTTAATAAAAGATTTTGAGTATTTTCCCATTAGACTCTTTAATTTGTTCATATCTTCACCAACAAGTTCAGTATTTAACTCACAAAGTTGTTTATCATTTGAACAATAATTTACAGTTTTTGATCTGATAATTTCAAATTGGCCAGGTGATACTATTACATTAAATCCTGAGAACAACACTTCTCGACCAATAATGATATCATTTCTTAAATGCACATCGTCCAAAACATGAAACAATATCTCAATACAATAGTTGTTAATTTTTACGTTACTAAGTATTTGCAATGTGCTACAAATACTACCATTGCCGATACCTTTCAACAGCACTACATTGTTAATTCTTTTACCAACAAATTTGTTACTTAGCTTTTGTTTAATTAAAGAACATTCCGATCCAGAGTTAAAAGTTATTGAATATGTCTCGCACTGATGAACCATCTGGCCCTTGGGTTCAACAACTTCACAAAGTTCCGCCCTTTTCACCTGAAGCGTGCCTTTTATGGTGTTTTCTGCGAAAATTATGTCCACTGTAGAGCACCACGCCGTTGCATCGACGCCAACACCGTCTGCGTTGAATTTGGGTAACACTACCGAATTTTTATTTGTTGTTTCGGGATGCCGTTGTTTGCAGTGTTTTAACAAGCTCGATAAAGTTTTTATTTTGCATTTCCATTAAAATCCGCCATGGCTTACTAGACATATCAGGTAGCGAGCCCGATCCCACTTCTGATGTCGAAGATTCGTCGTTATTCGCCATAATGGTAGCGCAGTGAGTTTCGATCGCACTGAAGTACTACGCACAACTGCCTTGTGTCGCACACTTCTTCTACGTGCTTACCATCGAACCACACTCGGCGTTAGCGACAACACGCTGGCGCCGCGCTAAAACGGTTCTTCCCAAAACTACAAACTACAAGCGACCCATAACTGCGCAAATAGAGGCTGATGCAATATTTCCATTATGATGAAATACACTACCAGAATACCCATACACTAACACATGCAAACTTATGCTCTGACATATACTTTATGGGGTCGGAGGTGTCTCCTTCTGCCTGTTACATACATTTTCGGTTGAAACAAAGTTATAATACCCTTCTACTCTAAAAGTAGCGGGTATAATTATTTGCGGAACAATAAAGAACAACTACAATCATATTTTAACCGTAAAAGGCCATGGACTTACAATATTTATGCAAAGTCAAAATCCAAAATAAAAAAAATAGTTTTTTGCACACATTTAATTTTTGATCCGGGTGGGACTCGAACCCGTAAATGCATAATAGTTCTGTTCGTTTTGCAGTCCACAACTTAACCCATTTCACCACCGTACACGCACACACGATTCGGCACAATGCAGCAAGCAGCGCTGCCGGCAGTGCTGTTTTCAGCTATGGAAAACAGCTATGAAATAACTTCTGTTTATTATCCGATTGTTACCAAATTTTCAGAGATCATCTGGCTAGCTATAGTTATCATGTAAACCGAAAATGAACAATATGGCATCAAAATTGCACTTGTTATCAATGTTTTTTCGATTTGCGGGGGCGGAAGGGGGCGTGGCCAAAATCAAAAATAAACTTGATCAGCGTGCAATAATAACACATATTGTCACCAAATTTGGTTGTCCTAGCTCTTATAATAGCTGAGATCTAGATTTTCACACGGACAGACAGACGGACAGACGGACATGGCTATATCGACTCGGCTGTTGATCCTGAGCCAGAATATATATACTTTATGGGGTCGGAGGTGTCTCCTTCTGCCTGTTACATACATTTTCGGTTTGAACAAAGTTATAATACCCTTCTACTCTATGAGTAGCGGGTATAAAAAAATATTTTTCACACATTTAATTTTTGATGCGGGCGGGACTCGAACCCGTAATTGCATAATGGTACTGTTCATTTTGCAGTCAACAACTTAACCCATTTCACCACCGTACACGCACACACGATTCGGCACAATGCTGCAAGCAGCGCTGCCGGCAGCTGAGATCTAGATTTTCACACGGACAGACAGACGGACAGACAGATAGACGGACAGACGGACATGGGTATATCGACTCGGCTGTTGATCCTGAGCCAGAATATATATACTTTATGGGGTCGGAGGTGTCTCCTTCTGCCTTTTACATACATTTTCGGTTTGAACAAAGTTATAATACCCTTCTACTCTATGAGTAGCGGGTATAAAAAAAAAACATTTTTGCACACATTTAATTTTTAATGCGGGCGGGACTCGAACCCGTAAATGCATAATAGTACTGTTCGTTTTGTGCCGGCAGCGCTGCTTACAGCTATGGAAAACGTTAGGCTGAATAACTTCTGTGTTTATTATCCGATTGTTACCAAATTTGCAAAGATTATCTGGCTAGCTATAGATATCATGCAAACCGGAAATGAACTATATGGCATGCAATCAATCTTTTTTCGATTTACGGGGGCGGAAGGGGGCGTGGGCAAAATCCAAAATAAACTTGATCAGCGTGCAATAATAACACATATTGTCAGCAAATTTGGTAGTCCTAGCTCTTATAATAGCTGAGATCTAGATTTTCACACGGACAGACAGACGGATCCTAAGCCAGAAAATATATACTTTATGGGGTCGGAGGCGTCTCCTTCTGCCTGTTACATAAATTTTCGGTTTGAACAAACTTATAATACCCTTCTACTCTATGAGTAGCGGATATAAAAATTACGCATTTCCGGGAGAAAAGCTGTTCGTTAAAATTCTGGATAAATCTAGCTCTTTCTAGGAAATATAAAATTAAAACAAGTAAGAAAGCTACAGTCGACTGTTTTCGACTGTAATATACCCGCTACCCAGCTGCTGGTACATCATTTAATTGCGGAACAAAAAAAAAAACGGCTACAATCATATTTTGACCGTAAAAGGCTATGGAATTACAATATTTATGCAAAGTCAAAATCTAAAATAAACAAGTAAGAAGGCTACATTCGAGAGTACTCGACTGTAATATACCCGCTACCCAGCTGCTCGTACATAATTTATTTGCGGAACAAAAAAACGGCCACAATCATATTTTGACCGTAAAAGGCTATGGACTTATAATATTTATGCAAAGTCAAAATATAAAATAAAAACAAGTAAGAAAGCTACAGTCAAGTGTGCTCGACTGTAATATACCCGCTACCCAGCTGCTTGTACATAATTTATTTGCGGAACAAAAAAACGGCTACAATCATATTTTGACCGTAAAAGGCTATGGACTTATAATATTTATGCAAAGTCAAAATCTAAAATAAAAAAAAAACATTTTTGCTCACATTTAATTTTTGATGCGGGCGGGACTCGAACCCTTAAATGCATAATAGTGCTGTTCGTTTTGCAGTCCACAACTTAACCCATTTCACCACTGTACACGCACACACGATTCGGCACAATGCTGCAAGCAGCGCTGCCGGCAGCGCTGCTTACAGCTATGGAAAACGTTAAGCTATATAACTTCTGTGTTTATTATCCGATTGTTACCAAATTTTCAGAGATCATTTGGCTAGCTATAGTTATCATGTAAACCAAAAATGAACAATATGGCATCAAAATTGCACTTGTTATCAATGTTTTTTCAATTTGCGGGGGCGGAAGGGGGCGTGGCCAAAGTCCAAAATAAACTTGATCAGCGTGCAATAATAATACATATTGTCACCAAATTTGGTAGTCCTAGCTCTTATAATAGCTGAGATCTAGATTTTCACACGGACAGACAGACGGACAGACGGACATGGCTATATTGACTCGGCTGTTGATCCTGAGCCAGAATATATATACTTTATGGGGTCGGAGGTGTCTCCTTCTGCCTGTTACATACATTTTCGGTTTGAACAAAGTTATAATACCCTTCTACTCTATGAGTAGCGGGTATAAAAAAAAACATTTTTGCACACATTTAATTTTTGATGCGGGCGGGACTCGAACCCGTAAATGCATAATAGTACTGTCCGTTTTGTGCCGGCAGCGCTGCTTACAGCTATGGAAAACGTTAGGCTGAATAACTTCTGTGTTTATTTTCCGATTGTTACCAAATTTGCAAAGATTATCTGGCTAGCTATAGATATCATGCAAACCGGAAATGAACTATATGGCATGCAATCAATCTTTTTTCGATTTTTGGTGGCGGAAGCGGGCGTGGGCAAAATCCAAAATAAACTTGATCAGCGTGCAATAATAACACATATTGTCACCAAATTTGGTAGTCCTAGCTCTTATAATAGCTGAGATCTAGATTTTCACACGGACAGACAGACGGACAGACGGACATGGCTATATCGACTCGGCTGTTGATCCTGAGCCAGAATATATATACTTTATGGGGTCGGAGGTGTCTCCTTCTGCCTGTTACATACATTTTCGGTTTGAACAAAGTTATAATACCCTTCTACTCTATGAGTAGCGGGTATAAAAAAAAACATTTTTGCACACATTTAATTTTTGATGCGGGCGGGACTCGAACCCGTAAATGCATAATAGTACTGTCCGTTTTGTGCCGGCAGCGCTGCTTACAGCTATGGAAAACGTTAGGCTGAATAACTTCTGTGATTATTATCCGATTGTTACCAAATTTTCAGAGATCATTTGGCTAGCTATAGTTATCATGTAGACCGAAAAAGAACAATATGGCATCAAAATTGCACTTGTTATCAATGTTTTTTCGATTTCCGGGGGCGGAAGGGGGCGTGGCCAAAATCCAAAATAAACTTGATCAGCGTGCAATAATAATACATATTGTCACCAAATTTGGTAGTCCTAGCTCTTATAATAGCTGAGATCTAGATTTTCACACGGACAGACAGACGGACATGGCTATATCGACTCGGCTGTTGATCCTGAGCCAGAATATATATACTTTATGGGGTCGGAGGTGTCTCCTTCTGCCTGTTACATACATTTTCGGTTTGAACAAAGTTATAATACCCTTCTACTCTATGAGTAGCAGGTATAAAAAAAAACATTTTTGCACACATTTAAATTTTGATGCGGGCGGGACTCGAACCCGAGTCATAGTAATAGTACAGTTCGTTTTGTGCCGGCAGCGCTGCTTACAGCTACGGAAAACGTTAGGCTGAATAACTTCTGTGTTTATTATCCGATTGTTACCAAATTTGCAAAGATTATCTGGCTAGCTATAGATATCATGCAAACCGGAAATGAACTATATGGCATGCAAACGGACTGACAGACATGGCTATATCGACTCGGCTGTTGATCCTAAGCCAGAATATATATACTTTATGGGGTCGGAGGCGTCTCCTTCTGCCTGTTACATAAATTTTCGGTTTGAACAAACTTATAATACCCTTCTACTCTATGAGTAGCGGATATAAAAATTACGCATTTCCGGGAGAAAAGCTGTTCGTTAAAATTCTGGATAAATCTAGCTCTTTCTAGGAAATATAAAATTAAAACAAGTAAGAAAGCTGCAGTCGACTGTTGTCGACTGTAATATACCTGCTACCCAGCTGCTGGTACATCATTTAATTGCGGAACAAAAAAAAAAAACGGCTACAATCATATTTTGACCGTAAAAGGCTATGGAATTACAATATTTATGCAAAGTCAAAATCTAAAATAAACAAGTAAGAAGGCTACATTCGAGTGTACTCGACTGTAATATACCCGCTACCCAGCTGCTCGTACATAATTTATTTGCGGAACAAAAAAACGGCTACAATCATATTTTGACCGTAAAAGGCTATGGACTTATAATATTTATGCAAAGTCAAAATATAAAATAAAAACAAGTAAGAAAGCTACAGTCAAGAGTGCTCGACTGTAATATACCCGCTACCCAGCTGCTTGTACATAATTTATTTGCGGAACAAAAAAACGGCCACAATCATATTTTGACCGTAAAAGGCTATGGACTTATAATATTTATGCAAAGTCAAAATATAAAATAAAAACAAGTAAGAAAGCTACAGTCAAGTGTGCTCGACTGTAATATACCCGCTACCCAGCTGCTTGTACATAATTTATTTGCGGAACAAAAAAACGGCTACAATCATATTTTGACCGTAAAAGGCTATGGACTTATAATATTTATGCAAAGTCAAAATCTAAAATAAAAAAAAAACATTTTTGCACACATTTAATTTTTGATGCGGGCGGGACTCGAACCCTTAAATGCATAATAGTACTGTTCGTTTTGCAGTCCACAACTTAACCCATTTCACCACTGTACACGCACACACGATTCGGCACAATGCTGCAAGCAGCGCTGCCGGCAGCGCTGCTTACAGCTATGGAAAACGTTAGGCTGAATAACTTCTGTGTTTATTTTCCGATTGTTACCAAATTTGCAAAGATTATCTGGCTAGCTATAGATATCATGCAAACCGGAAATGAACTATATGGCATGCAATCAATCTTTTTTCGATTTTTGGTGGCGGAAGGGGGCGTGGGCAAAATCCAAAATAAACTTGATCAGCGTGCAATAATAACACATATTGTCACCAAATTTGGTAGTCCTAGCTCTTATAATAGCTGAGATCTAGATTTTCACACGGACAGACAGACGGACAGACGGACATGGCTATATCGACTCGGCTGTTGATCCTGAGCCAGAATATATATACTTTATGGGGTCGGAGGTGTCTCCTTCTGCCTGTTACATACATTTTCGGTTTGAACAAAGTTATAATACCCTTCTACTCTATGAGTAGCGGGTATAAAAAAACATTTTTGCACACATTTAATTTTTGATGCGGGCGGGACTCGAACCCGTAAATGCATAATAGTACTGTCCGTTTTGTGCCGGCAGCGCTGCTTACAGCTATGGAAAACGTTAGGCTGAATAACTTCTGTGATTATTATCCGATTGTTACCAAATTTTCAGAGATCATCTGGCTAGCTATAGTTATCATGTAGACCGAAAAAGAACAATATGGCATCAAAATTGCACTTGTTATCAATGTTTTTTCGATTTCCGGGGGCGGAAGGGGGCGTGGCCAAAATCCAAAATAAACTTGATCAGCGTGCAATAATAATACATATTGTCACCAAATTTGGTTGTCCTAGCTCTTATAATAGCTGAGATCTAGATTTTCACACGGACAGACAGACGGACAGACGGACATGGCTATATCGACTCGGCTGTTGATCCTGAGCCAGAATATATATACTTTATGGGGTCGGAGGTGTCTCCTTCTGCCTGTTACATACATTTTCGGTTTGAACAAAGTTATAATACCCTTCTACTCTATGAGTAGCAGGTATAAAAAAAAACATTTTTGCACACATTTAATTTTTGATGCGGGCGGGACTCGAACCCGAGTCATAGTAATAGTACAGTTCGTTTTGTGCCGGCAGCGCTGCTTACAGCTACGGAAAACGTTAGGCTGAATAACTTCTGTGTTTATTATCCGATTGTTACCAAATTTTCAGAGATCATTTGGCTAGCTATAGTTATCATGCAAACCGGAAATGAACTATATGGCATGCAAACGGACTGACAGACATGGCTATGTCGACTCGGCTGTTGATCCTAAGCCAGAATATATATACTTTATGGGGTCGGAGGCGTCTCCTTCTGCCTGTTACATAAATTTTCGGTTTGAACAAACTTATAATACCCTTCTACTCTATGAGTAGCGGGTATAAAAATTACGCATTTCCGGGAGAAAAGCTGTTCGTTAAAATTCTGGATAAATCTAGCTCTTTCTAGGAAATATAAAATTAAAACAAGTAAGAAAGCTGCAGTCGACTGTTTTCGACTGTAATATACCCGCTACCCAGCTGCTGGTACATCATTTAATTGCGGAACAAAAAAAAAAAACGGCTACAATCATATTTTGACCGTAAAAGGCTATGGAATTACAATATTTATGCAAAGTCAAAATCTAAAATAAACAAGTAAGAAGGCTACATTCGAGTGTACTCGACTGTAATATACCCGCTACCCAGCTGCTCGTACATAATTTATTTGCGGAACAAAAGAACGGCTACAATCATATTTTGACCGTAAAAGGCTATGGACTTATAATATTTATGCAAAGTCAAAATATAAAATAAAAACAAGTAAGAAAGCTACAGTCAAGTGTGCTCGACTGTAATATACCCGCTACCCAGCTGCTTGTACATAATTTATTTGCGGAACAAAAAAACGGCCACAATCAGGCTACATTCGAGAGTACTCGACTGTAATATACCCGCTACCCAGCTGCTCGTACATAATTTATTTGCGGAACAAAAAAACGGCTACAATCATATTTTGACCGTAAAAGGCTATGGACTTATAATATTTATGCAAAGTCAAAATCTAAAATAAACAAGTAAGAAAGCTACAGTCGAGTGTGCTCAACTGTAATATACCCGCTACCCAGCTGCTTGTACATAATTTATTTGCGGAACAAAAAAACGGCTACAATCATATTTTGACCGTAAAAGGCTATGGACTTATAATATTTATGCAAAGTCAAAATATAAAATAAAAACAAGTAAGAAAGCTACAGTCGAGTGTGCTTGACTGTAATATACCCGCTACCCAGCTGCTTGTACAAAATTTATTTGCGGAAAAAAAAAACGGCTACAATCATATTTTGACCGTAAAAGGCTATGGACTTATAATATTTATGAAAAGTCAAAATCTAAAATAAAAAAAAAACATTTTTGCACACATTTAATTTTTGATGCGGGCGGGACTCGAACCCTTAAATGCATAATAGTACTGTTCGTTTTGCAGTCCACAACTTAACCCATTTCACCACCGTACACGCACACACGATTCGGCACAATGCTGCAAGCAGCGCTGCCGGCAGCGCTGCTTACAGCTATGGAAAACGTTAAGCTGAATAACTTCTGTGTTTATTATCCGATTTTTACCAAATTTTCAGAGATCATTTGGCTAGCTATAGTTATCATGCAAACCAAAAACGAACAATATGGCATCAAAATTGCACTTGTTATCAATGTTTTTTCGATTTGCTAGGGCGGAAGGGGGCGTGGCCAAAATCAAAAATAAACTTGATCAGCGTGGAATAATAATACATATTGTCACCAAATTTGGTAGTCCTAGCTCTTATAATAGCTGATATCTAGATTTTCACACGGACAGACAGACGGACAGACGGACATGGCTATATCGACTCGGCTGTTGATCCTGAGCCAGAATATATATACTTTATGGGATCGGAGATGTCTCCTTCTGCCTGTTACATACATTTTCGGTTTGAACAAAGTTATAATACCCTTCTACTCTATGAGTAGCAGGTATAAAAAAAAACATTTTTGCACACATTTAATTTTTGATGCGGGCGGGACTCGAACCCGTAAATGCATAATAGTACTGTTCGTTTTGCAGTCCACAACTTAACCCATTTCACCACCGTACACGCACACACGATTCGGCACAATGCTGCAAGCAGCGTTGCCGGCAGCGCTGCTAACAGCTATGGAAAACGTTAAGCTGAATAACTTCTGTGTTTATTATCCGATTGTTACCAAATTTTCAGAGATCATCTGGCTAGCTATAGTTATCATGTTAACCGAAAATTAACAATATGGCATCAAAATTACACTTGTTATCAATGGTTTTTCAATTTGCGGGGGCGGAATGGGGCGTGGCCAAAATCCAAAATAAACTTGATCAGCGTGGAATAATAATACATATTGTCACCAAATTTGGTAGCTCTTATAATAGCTGAGATCTAGATTTTCACACGGACAGACAGACGGACAGACGGACATGGCTATATCGACTCGGCTGTTGATCCTGAGCCAGAATATATATACTTTATGGGGTCGGAGATCTCTCCTTCTGCCTGTTAAATACATTTTCGGTTTGAACAAAGTTATAATACCCTTCTACTCTATGAGTAGCGGGTATAAAAAAAAACATTTTTGCATACATTTAATTTTTGATGCGGGCGGGACTCGAACCCTTAAATGCATAATAGTGCTGTTCGTTTTGCAGTCCACAACTTAACCCATTTCACCACCGTACACGCACACACGATTCGGCACAATGCTGCAAGCAGCGCTGCCGGCAGCGCTGCTTACAGCTATGGAAAACGTTAAGCTGAATAACTTCTGTGTTTATTATCCGATTGTTACCAAATTTTCAGAGATCATTTGGCTAGCTATAGTTATCATGTAAACCAAAAATGAACAATATGGCATCAAAATTGCACTTGTTATCAATGTTTTTTCGATTTGCGGGGGCGGAAGGGGGCGTGGCCAAAATCCAAAATAAACTTGATCAGCGTGCAATAATAATACATATTGTCACCAAATTTGGTAGTCCTAGCTCTTATAATAGCTGAGATCTAGATTTTCACACGGACAGACAGACGGACAGACGGACATGGCTATATTGACTCGGCTGTTGATTCTGAGCCAGAATATATATACTTTATGGGGTCGGAGGTGTCTCCTTCTGCCTGTTACATACATTTTCGGTTTGAACAAAGTTATAATACCCTTCTACTCTATGAGTAGCGGGTATAAAAAAAAACATTTTTGCACACATTTAATTTTTGATGCGGGCGGGACTCGAACCCGTAAATGCATAATAGTACTGTTCGTTTTGTGCCGGCAGCGCTGCTTACAGCTATGGAAAACGTTAGGCTGAATAACTTCTGTGTTTATTTTCCGATTGTTACCAAATTTGCAAAGATTATCTGGCTAGCTATAGATATCATGCAAACCGGAAATGAACTATATGGAAATATATACATCATTTAATTGCGGAACAAAAAAAAAAACGGCTACAATCATATTTTGACCGTAAAAGGCTATGGAATTACAATATTTATGCAAAGTCAAAATCTAAAATAAACAAGTAAGAAGGCTACATTCGAGTGTACTCGACTGTAATATACCCGCTACCCAGCTGCTCGTACATAATTTATTTGCGGAACAAAAAAACGGCTACAATCATATTTTGACCGTAAAAGGCTATGGACTTATAATATTTATGCAAAGTCAAAATCTAAAATAAACAAGTAAGAAAGCTACAGTCGAGTGTGCTCAACTGTAATATACCCGCTACCCAGCTGCTTGTACATAATTTATTTGCGGAACAAAAAAACGGCTACAATCATATTTTGACCGTAAAAGGCTATGGACTTATAATATTTATGCAAAGTCAAAATCTAAAATAAACAAGTAAGAAAGCTACAGTCGAGTGTGCTCAACTGTAATATACCCGCTACCCAGCTGCTTGTACATAATTTATTTGCGGAACAAAAAAACGGCTACAATCATATTTTGACCGTAAAAGGGTATGGACTTATAATATTTATGCAAAGTCAAAATATAAAATAAAAACAAGTAAGAAAGCTACAGTCGAGTGTGCTTGACTGTAATATACCCGCTACCCAGCTGCTTGTACATAATTTATATGCGGAACAAAAAAACGGCTACAATCATATTTTGACCGTAAAAGGCTATGGACTTATAATATTTATGCAAAGTCAAAATCTAAAATAAACAAGTAAGAAAGCTACAGTCGAGTGTGCTCAACTGTAATATACCCGCTACCCAGCTGCTTGTACATAATTTATTTGCGGAACAAAAAAACGGCTACAATCATATTTTGACCGTAAAAGGCTATGGACTTATAATATTTATGCAAGGTCAAAATCTAAAATAAAAAAAAAACATTTTTGCACACATTTAATTTTTGATGCGGGCGGGGCTCGAACACTTAAATGCATAATAGTACTGTTCGTTTTGCAGTCCACAACTTAACCCATTTCACCACCGTACACGCACACACGACTCGGCACAATGCTGCAAGCAGCGCTGCCGGCAGCGCTGCTTACAGCTATGGAAAACGTTAAGCTGAATAACTTCTGTGTTTATTATCCGATTGTTACCAAATTTTCAGAGATCATTTTTCAATTTGCGGGGGCGGAAGGGGGCGTGGCCAAAGTCCAAAATAAACTTGATCAGCGTGCAATAATAATACATATTGTCACCAAATTTGGTAGTCCTAGCTCTTATAATAGCTGAGATCTAGATTTTCACACGGACAGACAGACGGACAGACGGACATGGCTATATTGACTCGGCTGTTGATCCTGAGCCAGAATATATATACTTTATGGGGTCGGAGGTGTCTCCTTCTGCCTGTTACATACATTTTCGGTTTGAACAAAGTTATAATACCCTTCTACTCTATGAGTAGCGGGTATAAAAAAAACATTTTTGCACACATTTAATTTTTGATGCGGGCGGGACTCGAACCCGTAAATGCATAATAGTACTGTCCGTTTTGTGCCGGCAGCGCTGCTTACAGCTATGGAAAACGTTAGGCTGAATAACTTCTGTGTTTATTTTCCGATTGTTACCAAATTTGCAAAGATTATCTGGCTAGCTATAGATATCATGCAAACCGGAAATGAACTATATGGCATGCAATCAATCTTTTTTCGATTTTTGGTGGCGGAAGGGGGCGTGGGCAAAATCCAAAATAAACTTGATCAGCGTGCAATAATAACACATATTGTCACCAAATTTGGTAGTCCTAGCTCTTATAATAGCTGAGATCTAGATTTTCACACGGACAGACAGACGGACATGGCTATATCGACTCGGCTGTTGATCCTAAGCCAGAATATATATACTTTATGGGGTCGGAGGCGTCTCCTTCTGCCTGTTACATAAATTTTCGGTTTGAACAAACTTATAATACCCTTCTACTCTATGAGTAGCGGGTATAAAAATTACGCATTTCCGGGAGAAAAGCTGTTCGTTAAAATTCTGGATAAATCTAGCTCTTTCTATGAAATATAAAATTAAAACAAGTAAGAAAGCTACAGTCGAGTGTTTTCGACTGTAATATACCCGCTACCCAGCTGCTGGTACATCATTTAATTGCGGAACAAAAAAAAACGGCTACAATCATATTTTGACCGTAAAAGGCTATGGAATTACAATATTTATGCAAAGTCAAAATCTAAAATAAACAAGTAAGAAGGCTACATTCGAGAGTACTCGACTGTAATATACCCGCTACCCAGCTGCTCGTACATAATTTATTTGCGGAACAAAAACGGCTACAATCATATTTTGACCGTAAAAGGCTATGGACTTATAATATTTATGCAAAGTCAAAATCTAAAATAAACAAGTAAGAAAGCTACAGTCGAGTGTGCTCAACTGTAATATACCCGCTACCCAGCTGCTTGTACATAATTTATTTGCGGAACAAAAAAACGGCTACAATCATATTTTGACCGTAAAAGGCTATGGACTTATAATATTTATGCAAAGTCAAAATATAAAATAAAAACAAGTAAGAAAGCTACAGTCGAGTGTGCTTGACTGTAATATACCCGCTACCCAGCTGCTTGTACAAAATTTATTTGCGGAAAAAAAACGGCTACAATCATATTTTGACCGTAAAAGGCTATGGACTTATAATATTTATGAAAAGTCAAAATCTAAAATAAAAAAAAAACATTTTTGCACACATTTAATTTTTGATGCGGGCGGGACTCGAACCCTTAAATGCATAATAGTACTGTTCGTTTTGCAGTCCACAACTTAACCCATTTCACCACCGTACACGCACACACGATTCGCATAATAAGCAGCGCTGCCAGCAGCGCTGCTTACAGCTATGGAAAACGTTAAGCTGAATAACTTCTGTGTTTATTATCCGATTGTTACCAAATTTTCAGAGATCATTTGGCTAGCTATAGTTATCATGCAAACCAAAAATGAACAATATGGCATCAAAATTGCACTTGTTATCAATGTTTTTTCGATTTGCTAGGGCGGAAGGGGGCGTGGCCAAAATCAAAAATAAACTTGATCAGCGTGGAATAATAATACATATTGTCACCAAATTTGGTAGTCCTAGCTCTTATAATAGCTGATATCTAGATTTTCACACGGACAGACAGACGGACAGACGGACATGGCTATATCGACTCGGCTGTTGATCCTGAGCCAGAATATATATACTTTATGGGATCGGAGATGTCTCCTTCTGCCTGTTACATACATTTTCGGTTTGAACAAAGTTATAATACCCTTCTACTCTATGAGTAGCAGGTATAAAAAAAAACATTTTTGCACACATTTAATTTTTGATGCGGGCGGGACTCGAACCCGTAAATGCATAATAGTACTGTTCGTTTTGCAGTCCACAACTTAACCCATTTTACCACCGTACACGCACACACGATTCGGCACAATGCTGCAAGCAGCGTTGCCGGCAGCGCTGCTAACAGCTATGGAAAACGTTAAGCTGAATAACTTCTGTGTTTATTATCCGATTGTTACCAAATTTTCAGAGATCATCTGGCTAGCTATAGTTATCATGTTAACCGAAAATTAACAATATGGCATCAAAATTACACTTGTTATCAATGGTTTTTCAATTTGCGGGGGCGGAATGGGGCGTGGCCAAAATCCAAAATAACCTTGATCAGCGTGGAATAATAATACATATTGTCACCAAATTTGGTAGCTCTTATAATAGCTGAGATCTAGATTTTCACACGGACAGACAGACGGACAGACGGACATGGCTATATCGACTCGGCTGTTGATCCTGAGCCAGAATATATACTTTATGGGGTCGGAGATCTCTCCTTCTGCCTGTTAAATACATTTTCGGTTTGAACAAAGTTATAATACCCTTCTACTCTATGAGTAGCGGGTATAAAAAAAAAACATTTTTGCATACATTTAATTTTTGATGCGGGCGGGACTCGAACCCTTAAATGCATAATAGTGCTGTTCGTTTTGCAGTCCACAACTTAACCCATTTCACCACCGTACACGCACACACGATTCGGCACAATGCTGCAAGCAGCGCTGCCGGCAGCGCTGCTTACAGCTATGGAAAACGTTAAGCTGAATAACTTCTGTGTTTATTATCCGATTGTTACCAAATTTTCAGAGATTATTTGGCTAGCTATAGTTATCATGTAAACCAAAAATGAACAATATGGCATCAAAATTGCACTTGTTATCAATGTTTTTTCGATTTGCGGGGGCGGAAGGGGGCGTGGCCAAAATCCAAAATAAACTTGATCAGCGTGCAATAATAATACATATTGTCACCAAATTTGGTAGTCCTAGCTCTTATAATAGCTGAGATCTAGATTTTCACACGGACAGACAGACGGACAGACGGACATGGCTATATTGACTCGGCTGTTGATCCTGAGCCAGAATATATATACTTTATGGGGTCGGAGGTGTCTCCTTCTGCCTGTTACATACATTTTCGGTTTGAACAAAGTTATAATACCCTTCTACTCTATGAGTAGCGGGTATAAAAAAAAAAACATTTTTGCACACATTTAATTTTTGATGCGGGCGGGACTCGAACCCGTAAATGCATAATAGTACTGTTCGTTTTGTGCCGGCAGCGCTGCTTACAGCTATGGAAAACGTTAGGCTGAATAACTTCTGTGTTTATTTTCCGATTGTTACCAAATTTGCAAAGATTATCTGGCTAGCTATAGATATCATGCAAACCGGAAATGAACTATATGGAAATATATACATCATTTAATTGCGGAACAAAAAAAAAACGGCTACAATCATATTTTGACCGTAAAAGGCTATGGAATTACAATATTTATGCAAAGTCAAAATCTAAAATAAACAAGTAAGAAGGCTACATTCGAGTGTACTCGACTGTAATATACCCGCTACCCAGCTGCTCGTACATAATTTATTTGCGGAACAAAAAAACGGCTACAATCATATTTTGACCGTAAAAGGCTATGGACTTATAATATTTATGCAAAGTCAAAATCTAAAATAAACAAGTAAGAAAGCTACAGTCGAGTGTGCTCAACTGTAATATACCCGCTACCCAGCTGCTTGTACATAATTTATTTGCGGAACAAAAAAACGGCTACAATCATATTTTGACCGTAAAAGGCTATGGACTTATAATATTTATGCAAAGTCAAAATCTAAAATAAACAAGTAAGAAAGCTACAGTCGAGTGTGCTCAACTGTAATATACCCGCTACCCAGCTGCTTGTACATAATTTATTTGCGGAACAAAAAAACGGCTACAATCATATTTTGACCGTAAAAGGGTATGGACTTATAATATTTATGCAAAGTCAAAATATAAAATAAAAACAAGTAAGAAAGCTACAGTCGAGTGTGCTTGACTGTAATATACCCGCTACCCAGCTGCTTGTACATAATTTATATGCGGAACAAAAAAACGGCTACAATCATATTTTGACCGTAAAAGGCTATGGACTTATTATATTTATGCAAAGTCAAAATCTAAAATAAACAAGTAAGAAAGCTACAGTCGAGTGTGCTCAACTGTAATATACCCGCTACCCAGCTGCTTGTACATAATTTATTTGCGGAACAAAAAAACGGCTACAATCATATTTTGACCGTAAAAGGCTATGGACTTATAATATTTATGCAAGGTCAAAATCTAAAATAAAAAAAACATTTTTGCACACATTTAATTTTTGATGCGGGCGGGGCTCGAACACTTAAATGCATAATAGTACTGTTCGTTTTGCAGTCCACAACTTAACCCATTTCACCACCGTACACGCACACACGACTCGGCACAATGCTGCAAGCAGCGCTGCCGGCAGCGCTGCTTACAGCTATGGAAAACGTTAAGCTGAATAACTTCTGTGTTTATTATCCGATTGTTACCAAATTTTCAGAGATCATTTGGCTAGCTATAGTTATCATGTAAACCTAAAATGAACAATATGGCATCAAAATTGCACTTGTTATCAATGTTTTTTCGATTTGCGAGGGCGGAAGGGGGCGTGGCCAAAATCCAAAATAAACTTGATCAGCGTGGAATAATAATACATACTGTCACCAAATTTGGTAGTCCTAGCTCTTATAATAGCTGAGATCTAGATTTTCACACGGACAGACAGACGGACAGACGGACATGGCTATATCGACTCGGCTGTTGATCCTGAGCCAGAATATATATACTTTATGCGGTTGGAGATGTCTCCTTCTGCCTGTTACATACATTTTCGGTTTGAACAAAATTATAATACCCTTCTACTCTATGAGTAGCGGGTATAAAAAAAACATTTTTGCACACATTTAATTTTTGATGCGGGCGGGACTCGAAACCGTAAATGCATAATAGTACTGTTCGTTTTGCAGTCCACAACTTAACCCATTTCACCACCGTACACGCACACACGATTCGGCACAATGCTGCAAGCAGCGTTACCGGCAGCGCTGCTTACAGCTATGGAAAACGTTAAGCTGAATAACTTCTGTGTTTATTATCCGATTGTTACCAAATTTCAAATTTCATGGCTATATCGACTCGGCTGTTGATCCTGAGCCAGAATATATATACTTCATGCGGTTGGAGAAGTCTCCTTCTGCCTGTTACATACATTTTCGGTGTGAACAAAGTTATAATACCCTTCTACTCTATGAGTAGCGGGTATAAAAAAAAAACATTTTTGCACACATTTTACTTTTGATGCGGGCGGGACTCGAACCCATAAACGCATAATAGTACTGTTCGTTCTGCAGTCCACAACTTACCCCATTTCACCACCGTACACGCACACACTATTCGGCATAATGCTGCATGCAGCGCTGCTGATAGCGCTGCTTACAGCTTTGGAAAACTTCTGTGTTTATTATTCGATTTTTACCAAATTTTCAGAGATCATCTGGCTAGCTATAGATATCATGTAAACCAAAAATGAACAATTTGGCATCAAAATTGCACTTTTTTCGATTTAAGGGGGCGTGGCCAAAATCCAAAAATAAACTTGATCAGCGTGCAATAATAACACATACTGTCACCAAATTTGGTAGTTCTAGCTCTTCTAATAGCTGAGATCTAGATTTTCACACGGACAGACGGACATGGCTATATCGACTCGGCTGTTGGTCCTGAGCTAGAATATATATACTTTATGGGGTCGGAGGTGTCTCCTTCTGCCTGTTACATACATTTTCGGTTTGAACAAAGTTATAATATCCTTCTAATCTATGAGTAGCGGGTATAAAAACTACGCATTTCTGGGAGAAAAGCTGTTCGTTATAATAGCTGAGATCTAGATTTTCACACGGACAGACAGACGGACAGACGGACATGGCTATATTGACTCGGCTGTTGATCCTGAGCCAGAATATATATACTTTATGGGGTCGGAGGTGTCTCCTTCTGCCTTTTACATACATTTTCGGTTTGAACAAAGTTATAATACCCTTCTACTCTATGAGTAGCGGGTATAAAAAAAAAACATTTTTGCACACATTTAATTTTTGATGCGGGCGGGACTCGAACCCGTAAATGCATAATAGTACTGTTCGTTTTGTGCCGGCAGCGCTGCTTACAGCTATGGAAAACGTTAGGCTGAATAACTTCTGTGTTTATTATCCGATTGTTACCAAATTTGCAAAGATTATCTGGCTAGCTATAGATATCATGCAAACCGGAAATGAACTATATGGCATGCAATCAATCTTTTTTCGATTTTTGGTGGCGGAAGGGGGCGTGGGCAAAATCCAAAATAAACTTGATCAGCGTGCAATAATAACACATATTGTCACCAAATTTGGTAGTCCTAGCTCTTATAATAGCTGAGATCTAGATTTTCACACGGACAGACAGACGGACATGGCTATATCGACTCGGCTGTTGATCCTAAGCCAGAATATATATACTTTATGGGGTCGGAGGCGTCTCCTTCTGCCTGTTACATAAATTTTCGGTTTGAACAAACTTATAATACCCATCTACTCTATGAGTAGCGGGTATAAAAATTACGCATTTCCGGGAGAAAAGCTGTTCGTTAAAATTCTGGATAAATCTAGCTCTTTCTATGAAATATAAAATTAAAACAAGTAAGAAAGCTACAGTCGAGTGTTTTCGACTGTAATATACCCGCTACCCAGCTGCTGGTACATCATTTAATTGCGGAACAAAAAAACGGCTACAATCATATTTTGACCGTAAAAGGCTATGGACTTATAATATTTATGCAAAGTCAAAATCTAAAATAAACAAGTAGGAAAGCTATAGTCGAGTGTGCTCAACTGTAATATACCCGCTACCCAGCTGCTTGTACATAATTTATTTGCGGAACAAAAAAACGGCTACAATCATATTTTGACCGTAAAAGGCTATGGACTTATAATATTTATGCAAAGTCAAAATATAAAATAAAAACAAGTAAGAAAGCTACAGTCGAGTGTGCTTGACTGTAATATACCCGCTACCCAGCTGCTTGTACATAATTTATTTGCGGAACAAAAAAACGGCTACAATCATATTTTGACCGTAAAAGGCTATGGACTTATAATATTTATGAAAAGTCAAAATCTAAAATAAAAAAAAACATTTTTGCACACATTTAATTTTTGATGCGGGCGGGACTCGAACCCTTAAATGCATAATAGTACTGTTCGTTTTGCAGTCCACAACTTAACCCATTTCACCACCGTACACGCACACACGATTCGGCACAATGCTGCAAGCAGCGCTGCCGGCAGCGCTGCTTACAGCTATGGAAAACGTTAAGCTGAATAACTTCTGTGTTTATTATCCGATTGTTACCAAATTTTCAGAGATCATTTGGCTAGCTATAGTTATTATGTAAACCAAAAATGAACAATATGGCATCAAAATTGCACTTGTTATCAATGTTTTTTCGATTTGCGAGGGCGGAAGGGGGCGTGGCCAAAATCCAAAATAAACTTGATCAGCGTGGAATAATAATACATATTGTCACCAAATTTGGTAGTCCTAGCTCTTATAATAGCTGAGATCTAGATTTTCACACGGACAGACAGACGGACAGACGGACATGGCTATATCGACTCGGCTGTTGATCCTGAGCCAGAATATATATACTTTATGGGGTCGGAGATGTCTCCTTCTGCCTGTTACATACATTTTCGGTTTGAACAAAGTTATAATATCCTTCTAATCTATGAGTAGCGGGTATAAAAACTACGCATTTCTGGGAGAAAAGCTGTTCGTTATAATAGCTGAGATCTAGATTTTCACACGGACAGACAGACGGACAGACGGACATGGCTATATTGACTCGGCTGTTGATCCTGAGCCAGAATATATATACTTTATGGGGTCGGAGGTGTCTCCTTCTGCCTTTTACATACATTTTCGGTTTGAACAGAGTTATAATACCCTTCTACTCTATGAGTAGCGGGTATAAAAAAAAAACATTTTTGCACACATTTAACTTTTGATGCTGGCGGGACTCGAACCCGTAAACGCATAATAGTACTGTTCGTTCTGCAGTCCACAACTTACCCCATTTCACCACCGTACACGCACACACTATTCGGCATAATGCTGCATGCAGCGCTGCTGATAGCGCTGCTTACAGCTTTGGAAAACTTCTGTGTTTATTATCCGATTTTTACCAAATTTTCAGAGATCATCTGGCTAGCTATAGATATCATGTAAACCAAAAATGAACAATTTGGCATCAAAATTGCACTTTTTTCGATTTAAGGGGGCGTGGCCAAAATCCAAAATAAACTTGATCAGCGTGCAATAATAACACATACTGTCACCAAATTTGGTAGTTCTAGCTCTTCTAATAGCTGAGATCTAGATTTTCACACGGACAGACGGACATGGCTATATCGACTCGGCTGTTGGTCCTGAGCTAGAATATATATACTTTATGGGGTCGGAGGTGTCTCCTTCTGCCTGTTACATACATTTTCGGTTTGAACAAAGTTATAATATCCTTCTAATCTATGAGTAGCGGGTATAAAAACTACGCATTTCTGGGAGAAAAGCTGTTCGTTATAATAGCTGAGATCTAGATTTTCACACGGACAGACAGACGGACAGACGGACATGGCTATATTGACTCGGCTGTTGATCCTGAGCCAGAATATATATACTTTATGGGGTCGGAGGTGTCTCCTTCTGCCTGTTACATACATTTTCGGTTTGAACAAAGTTATAATATCCTTCTAATCTATGAGTAGCGGGTATAAAAACTACGCATTTCTGGGAGAAAAGCTGTTCGTTATAATAGCTGAGATCTAGATTTTCACACGGACAGACAGACGGACAGACGGACATGGCTATATCGACTCGGCTGTTGATCCTAAGCCAGAATATATATACTTTATGGGGTCGGAGGCGTCTCCTTCTGCCTGTTACATAAATTTTCGGTTTGAACAAACTTATAATACCCATCTACTCTATGAGTAGCGGGTATAAAAATTACGCATTTCCGGGAGAAAAGCTGTTCGTTAAAATTCTGGATAAATCTAGCTCTTTCTATGAAATATAAAATTAAAACAAGTAAGAAAGCTACAGTCGAGTGTTTTCGACTGTAATATACCCGCTACCCAGCTGCTGGTACATCATTTAATTGCGGAACAAAAAAAAACGGCTACAATCATATTTTGACCGTAAAAGGCTATGGAATTACAATATTTATGCAAAGTCAAAATCTAAAATAAACAAGTAAGAAGGCTACATTCGAGTGTACTCGACTGTAATATACCCGCTACCCAGCTGCTTGTACATAATTTATTTGCGGAACAAAAAAACGGCTACAATCATATTTTGACCGTAAAAGGCTATGGACTTATAATATTTATGCAAGGTCAAAATCTAAAATAAAAAAAAACATTTTTGCACACATTTAATTTTTGATGCGGGCGGGGCTCGAACACTTAAATGCATAATAGTACTGTTCGTTTTGCAGTCCACAACTTAACCCATTTCACCACCGTACACGCACACACGACTCGGCACAATGCTGCAAGCAGCGCTGCCGGCAGCGCTGCTTACAGCTATGGAAAACGTTAAGCTGAATAACTTCTGTGTTTATTATCCGATTGTTACCAAATTTTCAGAGATCATTTGGCTAGCTATAGTTATCATGTAAACCTAAAATGAACAATATGCAATCAAAATTGCACTTGTTATCAATGTTTTTTCGATTTGCGAGGGCGGAAGGGGGCGTGGCCAAAATCCAAAATAAACTTGATCAGCGTGGAATAATAATACATACTGTCACCAAATTTGGTAGTCCTAGCTCTTATAATAGCTGAGATCTAGATTTTCACACGGACAGACAGACGGACAGACGGACATGGCTATATCGACTCGGCTGTTGATCCTGAGCCAGAATATATATACTTTATGCGGTTGGAGATGTCTCCTTCTGCCTGTTACATACATTTTCGGTTTGAACAAAATTATAATACCCTTCTACTCTATGAGTAGCGGGTATAAAAAAAAAACATTTTTGCACACACTTAATTTTTGATGCGGGCGGGACTCGAAACCGTAAATGCATAATAGTACTGTTCGTTTTGCAGTCCACAACTTAACCCATTTCACTACCGTACACGCACACACGATTCGGCACAATGCTGCAAGCAGCGTTACCGGCAGCGCTGCTTACAGCTATGGAAAACGTTAAGCTGAATAACTTCTGTGTTTATTATCCGATTGTTACCAAATTTCAAATTTCATGGCTATATCGACTCGGCTGTTGATCCTGAGCCAGAATATATATACTTTATGCGGTTGGAGAAGTCTCCTTCTGCCTGTTACATACATTTTCGGTGTGAACAAAGTTATAATACCCTTCTACTCTATGAGTAGCGGGTATAAAAAAAAAACATTTTTGCACACATTTTACTTTTGATGCGGGCGGGACTCGAACCCATAAACGCATAATAGTACTGTTCGTTCTGCAGTCCACAACTTACCCCATTTCACCACCGTACACGCACACACTATTCGGCATAATGCTGCATGCAGCGCTGCTGATAGCGCTGCTTACAGCTTTGGAAAACTTCTGTGTTTATTATCCGATTTTTACCAAATTTTCAGAGATCATCTGGCTAGCTATAGATATCATGTAAACCAAAAATGAACAATTTGGCATCAAAATTGCACTTTTTCGATTTAAGGGGGCGTGGCCAAAATCCAAAATAAACTTGATCAGCGTGCAATAATAACACATACTGTCACCAAATTTGGTAGTTCTAGCTCTTCTAATAGCTGAGATCTAGATTTTCACACGGACAGACGGACATGGCTATATCGACTCGGCTGTTGGTCCTGAGCTAGAATATATATACTTTATGGGGTCGGAGGTGTCTCCTTCTGCCTGTTACATACATTTTCGGTTTGAACAAAGTTATAATATCCTTCTAATCTATGAGTAGCGGGTATAAAAACTACGCATTTCTGGGAGAAAAGCTGTTCGTTATAATAGCTGAGATCTAGATTTTCACACGGACAGACAGACGGACAGACGGACATGGCTATATTGACTCGGCTGTTGATCCTGAGCCAGAATATATATACTTTATGGGGTCGGAGGTGTCTCCTTCTGCCTTTTACATACATTTTCGGTTTGAACAAAGTTATAATACCCTTCTACTCTATGAGTAGCGGGTATAAAAAAACATTTTTGCACACATTTAATTTTTGATGCGGGCGGGACTCGAACCCGTAAATGCATAATAGTACTGTTCGTTTTGTGCCTGGCAGCGCTGCTTACAGCTATGGAAAACGTTAGGCTGAATAACTTCTGTGTTTATTATCCGATTGTTACCAAATTTGCAAAGATTATCTGGCTAGCTATAGATATCATGCAAACCGGAAATGAACTATATGGCATGCAATCAATCTTTTTTCGATTTTTGGTGGCGGAAGGGGGCGTGGGCAAAATCCAAAATAAACTTGATCAGCGTGCAATAATAACACATATTGTCACCAAATTTGGTAGTCCTAGCTCTTATAATAGCTGAGATCTAGATTTTCACACGGACAGACAGACGGACATGGCTATATCGACTCGGCTGTTGATCCTAAGCCAGAATATATATACTTTATGGGGTCGGAGGCGTCTCCTTCTGCCTGTTACATAAATTTTCGGTTTGAACAAACTTATAATACCCTTCTACTCTATGAGTAGCGGGTATAAAAATTACGCATTTCCGGGAGAAAAGCTGTTCGTTAAAATTCTGGATAAATCTAGCTCTTTCTATGAAATATAAAATTAAAACAAGTAAGAAAGCTACAGTCGAGTGTTTTCGACTGTAATATACCCGCTACCCAGCTGCTGGTACATCATTTAATTGCGGAACAAAAAAAAACGGCTACAATCATATTTTGACCGTAAAAGGCTATGGAATTACAATATTTATGCAAAGTCAAAATCTAAAATAAACAAGTAAGAAGGCTACATTCGAGTGTACTCGACTGTAATATACCCGCTACCCAGCTGCTCGTACATAATTTATTTGCGGAACAAAAAAACGGCTACAATCATATTTTGACCGTAAAAGGCTATGGACTTATAATATTTATGCAAAGTCAAAATCTAAAATAAACAAGTAGGAAAGCTATAGTCGAGTGTGCTCAACTGTAATATACCCGCTACCCAGCTGCTTGTACATAATTTATTTGCGGAACAAAAAAACGGCTACAATCATATTTTGACCGTAAAAGGCTATGGACTTATAATATTTATGCAAAGTCAAAATATAAAATAAAAACAAGTAAGAAAGCTACAGTCGAGTGTGCTTGACTGTAATATACCCGCTACCCAGCTGCTTGTACATAATTTATTTGCGGAACAAAAAAACGGCTACAATCATATTTTGACCGTAAAAGGCTATGGACTTATAATATTTATGAAAAGTCAAAATCTAAAATAAAAAAAAAACATTTTTGCACACATTTAATTTTTGATGCGGGCGGGACTCGAACCCTTAAATGCATAATAGTACTGTTCGTTTTGCAGTCCACAACTTAACCCATTTCACCACCGTACACGCACACACGATTCGGCACAATGCTGCAAGCAGCGCTGCCGGCAGCGCTGCTTACAGCTATGGAAAACGTTAAGCTGAATAACTTCTGTGTTTATTATCCGATTGTTACCAAATTTTCAGAGATCATTTGGCTAGCTATAGTTATCATGTAAACCAAAAATGAACAATATGGCATCAAAATTGCACTTGTTATCAATGTTTTTTCGATTTGCGAGGGCGGAAGGGGGCGTGGCCAAAATCCAAAATAAACTTGATCAGCGTGGAATAATAATACATATTGTCACCAAATTTGGTAGTCCTAGCTCTTATAATAGCTGAGATCTAGATTTTCACACGGACAGACAGACGGACAGACGGACATGGCTATATCGACTCGGCTGTTGATCCTGAGCCAGAATATATATACTTTATGGGGTCGGAGATGTCTCCTTCTGCCTGTTACATACATTTTCGGTTTGAACAAAGTTATAATATCCTTCTAATCTATGAGTAGCGGGTATAAAAACTACGCATTTCTGGGAGAAAAGCTGTTCGTTATAATAGCTGAGATCTAGATTTTCACACGGACAGACAGACGGACAGACGGACATGGCTATATTGACTCGGCTGTTGATCCTGAGCCAGAATATATATACTTTATGGGGTCGGAGGTGTCTCCTTCTGCCTTTTACATACATTTTCGGTTTGAACAGAGTTATAATACCCTTCTACTCTATGAGTAGCGGGTATAAAAAAAAAACATTTTTGCACACATTTAACTTTTGATGCGGGCGGGACTCGAACCCGTAAACGCATAATAGTACTGTTCGTTCTGCAGTCCACAACTTACCCCATTTCACCACCGTACACGCACACACTATTCGGCATAATGCTGCATGCAGCGCTGCTGATAGCGCTGCTTACAGCTTTGGAAAACTTCTGTGTTTATTATCCGATTTTTACCAAATTTTCAGAGATCATCTGGCTAGCTATAGATATCATGTAAACCAAAAATGAACAATTTGGCATCAAAATTGCACTTTTTCGATTTAAGGGGGCGTGGCCAAAATCCAAAATAAACTTGATCAGCGTGCAATAATAACACATACTGTCACCAAATTTGGTAGTTCTAGCTCTTCTAATAGCTGAGATCTAGATTTTCACACGGACAGACGGACATGGCTATATCGACTCGGCTGTTGGTCCTGAGCTAGAATATATATACTTTATGGGGTCGGAGGTGTCTCCTTCTGCCTGTTACATACATTTTCGGTTTGAACAAAGTTATAATATCCTTCTAATCTATGAGTAGCGGGTATAAAAACTACGCATTTCTGGGAGAAAAGCTGTTCGTTATAATAGCTGAGATCTAGATTTTCACACGGACAGACAGACGGACATGGCTATATCGACTCGGCTGTTGATCCTAAGCCAGAATATATATACGAGGGTCGTTTGATAAGTCCGTGACTTTTTGAATAAAATATATTTTTTTCGTCAAAGAAGCGTTTTATTTCTCAACATAATCTCCTTTTAGCTCTATACATTTAGTCCAGCGTTTTTCCAATTTTTTTATTCCTTCCAAATAATAGGTTTTCTCAAGGCCCTCAAAATAGTCGTTTGTTTCTGTGATGACCTCTTCATTTGACCCGAATCTCTTACCGCCGAGCCATTTCTTCATGTTTGGAAACAAAAAATAGTCACAGGGGGCTAAATCTGGAGAATATGCTGGATGGGGTAGCAGTTCGTAGCCCAATTTATGAAATTTTGCCATGCTGACTACACACGTGTGCACCCGTGCATTGTCCTGATGGAACAGCACTTTTTTTTCGCCAAATGCGGTCGTTTCTGCTTCAAATCAATATCGAATCTGTCCAAAAGCTCTGAATAATATTCGCCGGTGATCGTTTTACCCTTTTCAAGGTAATCGATGTGAATGATACCTTGTGCATCCCAAAAAACTGTGGCCATGACCTTGTTGGCCGACAGACCCATCTTGGCCTTCTTTGGTGCACGTTCACCCGGAGAAACCCACTGTCTTGATTGTTCTTTGGTCTCTGGTGTGGTGTGGTGGATCCATGTTTCGTCTACGGTAACGAAACGGCGCAAAAATTCGTTTGGATTGCGGTTGAACATCGCCAAACACTCCTTTGAAATGGTCACACGGTTGCGCTTATGGTCGTGTGTGAGCAATCGCGGCACCCATCGCGCGGAAAGCTTTTTCATGTCCAAATATTCATGTAAAATGTGATGTACCCGTTCAGTTGAGATGCCTACAGCCTCAGCTACCTCACGCACTTTCATTCTCCGATCATCCAATATCATTCCATGGATTTTGTCGACGATTTCTGGCATGACGACCTCTTTTGGGCGACCTGAACGTTCGGCATCACTTGTACTGGTACGACCACAACGGAACTCAGTAAACCATTTCTTAACCATTGAAATTGATGGTGCAGAGTCCCCATAATATTTATCAAGTCTTTCCTTGGTTTCGGTGATGGATTTTTTACGCAAAAAATAATGCTTAATTAGCACACGAAATTCACTTTTTTCCATTTTCGTTAAAATTCACGAGATCGTCTGCTTTCAATGCCTATAAAACGCAAACCAAAAAACGCAGCTTTCTCAAAATTTTACAGTCAGCTGTTAATCGATAACTGCTGACAGGAGCAGTATTTAGAGCAGGTGCGCGGCAAATACAAAAAGACGGACATGGCTATATCGACTCGGCTGTTGATCCTGAGCCAGAATATATATACTTTATGGGGTCGGAGATGTCTCCTTCTGCCTGTTACATACATTTTCGGTTTGAACAAAGTTATAATATCCTTCTAATCTATGAGTAGCGGGTATAAAAACTACGCATTTCTGGGAGAAAAGCTGTTCGTTATAATAGCTGAGATCTAGATTTTCACACGGACAGACAGACGGACATGGCTATATCGACTCGGCTGTTGATCCTGAGCCAGAATATATATACGAGGGTCGTTTGATAAGTCCGTGACTTTTTGAATAAAATATATTTTTTTCGTCAAAGAAGCGTTTTATTTCTCAACATAATCTCCTTTTAGCTCTATACATTTAGTCCAGCGTTTTTCCAATTTTTTTATTCCTTCCAAATAATAGGTTTTCTCAAGGCCCTCAAAATAGTCGTTTGTTTCTGTGATGACCTCTTCATTTGACCCGAATCTCTTACCGCCGAGCCATTTCTTCATGTTTGGAAACAAAAAATAGTCACAGGGGGCTAAATCTGGAGAATATGCTGGATGGGGTAGCAGTTCGTAGCCCAATTTATGAAATTTTGCCATGCTGACTACACACGTGTGCACCCGTGCATTGTCCTGATGGAACAGCACTTTTTTTCGCCAAATGCGGTCGTTTCTGCTTCAAATCAATATCGAATCTGTCCAAAAGCTCTGAATAATATTCGCCGGTGATCGTTTTACCCTTTTCAAGGTAATCGATGTGAATGATACCTTGTGCATCCCAAAAAACTGTGGCCATGACCTTGTTGGCCGACAGACCCATCTTGGCCTTCTTTGGTGCACGTTCACCCGGAGAAACCCACTGTCTTGATTGTTCTTTGGTCTCTGGTGTGGTGTGGTGGATCCATGTTTCGTCTACGGTAACGAAACGGCGCAAAAATTCGTTTGGATTGCGGTTGAACATCGCCAAACACTCCTTTGAAATGGTCACACGGTTGCGCTTATGGTCGTGTGTGAGCAATCGCGGCACCCATCGCGCGGAAAGCTTTTTCATGTCCAAATATTCATGTAAAATGTGATGTACCCGTTCAGTTGAGATGCCTACAGCCTCAGCTACCTCACGCACTTTCATTCTCCGATCATCCAATATCATTCCATGGATTTTGTCGACGATTTCTGGCATGACGACCTCTTTTGGGCGACCTGAACGTTCGGCATCACTTGTACTGGTACGACCACAACGGAACTCAGTAAACCATTTCTTAACCATTGAAATTGATGGTGCAGAGTCCCCATAATATTTATCAAGTCTTTCCTTGGTTTCGGTGATGGATTTTTTACGCAAAAAATAATGCTTAATTAGCACACGAAATTCACTTTTTTCCATTTTCGTTAAAATTCACGAGATCGTCTGCTTTCAATGCCTATAAAACGCAAACCAAAAAACGCAGCTTTCTCAAAATTTTACAGTCAGCTGTTAATCGATAACTGCTGACAGGAGCAGTATTTAGAGCAGGTGCGCGGCAAATACAAAAAGACGGACATGGCTATATCGACTCGGCTGTTGATCCTGAGCCAGAATATATATACTTTATGGGGTCGGAGATGTCTCCTTCTGCCTGTTACATACATTTTCGGTTTGAACAAAGTTATAATATCCTTCTAATCTATGAGTAGCGGGTATAAAAACTACGCATTTCTGGGAGAAAAGCTGTTCGTTATAATAGCTGAGATCTAGATTTTCACACGGACAGACAGACGGACAGACGGACATGGCTATATTGACTCGGCTGTTGATCCTGAGCCAGAATATATATACTTTATGGGGTCGGAGATGTTTCCTTCTGCCTGTTACATACATTTTCGGTTTGAACAAAGTTATAATACCCTTCTACTCTATGAGTAGCGGGTATAAAAAAAACCATTTTTGCACACATTTAATTTTTGATGCGGGCGCGACTCGAACCCGTAAATGCATAATAGTACTGTTCGTTTTGCAGTCCACAACTTAACCCATTTCACCACCGTACACGAACACACGATTCGGCACAATGCTGCAAGCAGCGTTGCCGGCAGCGCTGCTTACAGCTATGGAAAACGTTAAGCTGAATAACTTCTGTGTTTATTATCCGATTGTTACCAAATTTTCAGAGATCATCTGGCTAGCTATAGTTATCATGTAAACCGAAAATTAACAATATGGCATCAAAATTGCACTTGTTATCAATGGTTTTTCAATTTGCGGGGGCGGAAGGGGGCGTGGCCAAAATCCAAAAATAAACTTGATCATCGTGCAATAATAACACATATTGTCACTAAATTTGGTTGTCCTAGCTCTTATAATAGCTGAGATCTAGATTTTCACACAGACAGACAGACGGACAGACGGACAGACGGACATGGCTATATCGACTCGGCTGTTGATCCTGAGCCAGAATATATATACTTTATGCGGTTGGAGATGTCTCCTTCTGCGTGTTACATACATTTTCGGTTTGAACAAAGTTATAATACCCTTCTACTCTATGAGTAGCGGGTATAAAAAAAAACATTTTTGCACACATTTAATTTTTGATGCGGGCGGGACTCGAACCCGTAAATGCATAATAGTACTGTTTAAAATTCTGGATAAATCTAGCTCTTTCTAGGAAATATAAAATTAAAACAAGTAAGAAAGCTACAGTCGAGTGTTTTCGACTGTAATATACCCGCTACCCAGCTGCTGGTACATCATTTAATTGCGGAACAAAAAAAAACGGCTACAATCATATTTTGACCGTAAAAGGCTATGGAATTACAATATTTATGCAAAGTCAAAATCTTAAATAAACAAGTAAGAAGGCTACATTCGAGTGTACTCGACTGTAATATACCCGCTACCCAGCTGCTCGTACATAATTTATTTGCGGAACAAAAAAACGGCTACAATCATATTTTGACCGTAAAAGGCTATGGACTTATAATATTTATGCAAAGTCAAAATATAAAATAAAAACAAGTAAGAAAGCTACAGTCGAGTGTGCTCGACTGTAATATACCCGCTACCCAGCTGCTTGTACATAATTTATTTGCGGAACAAAAAAAACGGCTACAATCATATTTTGACCGTAGGCTATGGACTTATAATATTTATGCAAAGTCAAAATCTAAAATAAAAAAAAAACATTTTTGCACACATTTAATTTTTGATGCGGGCGGGACTCGAACCCTTAAATGCATAATAGTACTGTTCGTTTTGCAGTCCACAACTTAACCCATTTCACCACCGTACACGCACACACGATTCGGCACAATGCTGCAAGCAGCGCTGCCGGCAGCGAGATCATTTGGCTAGCTATAGTTATCATGTAAACCAAAAATGAACAATATGGCATCAAAATTGCACTTGTTATCAATGTTTTTTCGATTTGCGAGGGCGGAAGGGGGCGTGGCCAAAATCCAAAATAAACTTGATCAGCGTGAAATAATAATACATATTGTCACCAAATTTGGTAGTCCTAGCTCTTATAATAGCTGAGATCTAGATTTTCACACGGACAGACAGACGGACAGACGGACATGGCTATATCGACTCGGCTCTTGATCCTGAGCCAGAATATATATACTTTATGCGGTTGGAGATGTCTCCTTCTGCCTGTTACATACATTTTCGGTTTGAACAAAGTTATAATACCCTTCTACTCTATGAGTAGCGGGTATAAAAAAAAACATTTTTGCACACATTTAATTTTTGATGCGGGCGGGACTCGAACCCGTAAATGCATAATAGTACTGTTCGTTTTGTGCCGGCAGCCGCTGCTTACAGCTATGGAAAACGTTAAGCTGAATAACTTCTGTGTTTATTATCCGATTGTTACCAAATTTGCAAAGATCATTTGGCTAGCTATAGTTATCATGTAAACCAAAAATGAACAATATGGCATCAAAATTGCACTTGTTATCAATGTTTTTTCGATTTGCGAGGGCAGAAGGGGGCGTGGCCAAAATCCAAAATAAACTTGATCAGCGTGGAATAATAATACATATTGTCACCAAATTTGGTAGTCCTAGCTCTTATAATAGCTGAGATCTAGATTTTCACACGGACAGACAGACGGACAGACGGACATGGCTATATCGACTCGGCTGTTGATCCTGAGCCAGAATATATATACTTTATGGGGTCGGAGATGTCTCCTTCTGCCTGTTACATACATTTTCGGTTTGAACAAAGTTATAATATCCTTCTAATCTATGAGTAGCGGGTATAAAAACTACGCATTTCTGGGAGAAAAGCTGTTCGTTATAATAGCTGAGATCTAGATTTTTACACGGACAGACAGACGGACAGACGGACATAGCTATATTGACTCGGCTGTTGATCCTGAGCCAGAATATATATACTTTATGGGGTCGGAGGTGTCTCCTTCTGCCTTTTACATACATTTTCGGTTTGAACAAAGTTATAATACCCTTCTACTCTATGAGTAGCGGGTATAAAAAAAAAAACATTTTTGCACACATTTAATTTTTGATGCGGGCGGGACTCGAACCCGTAAATGCATAATAGTACTGTTCGTTTTGTGCCGGCAGCGCTGCTTACAGCTATGGAAAACGTTACGCTGAATAACTTCTGTGTTTATTATCCGATTGTTACCAAATTTGCAAAGATTATTTGGCTAGCTATAGATATCATGCAAACCGGAAATGAACTATATGGCATGCAATCAATCTTTTTTCGATTTTTGGTGGCGGAAGGGGGCGTGGGCAAAATCCAAAATAAACTTGATCAGCGTGCAATAATAACACATATTGTCACCAAATTTGGTAGTCCTAGCTCTTATAATAGCTGAGATCTAGATTTTCACACGGACAGACAGACGGACTTGGCTATATCGACTCGGCTGTTGATCCTAAGCCAGAATATATATACTTTATGGGGTCGGAGGCGTCTCCTTCTGCCTGTTACATAAATTTTCGGTTTGAACAAACTTATAATACCCATCTACTCTATGAGTAGCGGGTATAAAAATTACGCATTTCCGGGAGAAAAGCTGTTCGTTAAAATTCTGGATAAATCTAGCTCTTTCTATGAAATATAAAATTAAAATAAGTAAGAAAGCTACAGTCGAGTGTTTTCGACTGTAATATACCCGCTACCCAGCTGCTGGTACATCATTTAATTGCGGAACAAAAAAAAACGGCTACAATCATATTTTGACCGTAAAAGGCTATGGAATTACAATATTATGCAAAGTCAAAATCTAAAATAAACAAGTAAGAAGGCTACATTCGAGTGTACTCGACTGTAATATACCCGCTACCCAGCTGCTCGTACATAATTTATTTGCGGAACAAAAAAACGGCTACAATCATATTTTGACCGTAAAAGGCTATGGACTTATAATATTTATGCAAAGTCAAAATCTAAAATAAACAAGTAAGAAAGCTACAGTACAATATTTATGCAAAGTCAAAATATAAAATAAAAACAAGTAAGAAAGCTACAGTCGAGTGTGCTTGACTGTAATATACCCGCTACCCAGCTGCTTGTACATAATTTATTTGCGGAGCAAAAAAACGGCTACAATCATATTTTGACCGTAAAAGGCTATGGACTTATAATATTAATGAAAAGTCAAAATCTAAAATAAAAAAAAAACATTTTTGCACACATTTAATTTTTGATGCGGGCGGGACTCGAACCCTTAAATGCATAATAGTACTGTTCGTTTTGCAGTCCACAACTTAACCCATTTCACCACCGTACACGCACACACGATTCGGCACAATGCTGCAAGCAGCGCTGCCGGCAGCGCTGCTTACAGCTATGGAAAACGTTAAGCTGAATAACTTCTGTGTTTATTATCCGATTGTTACCAAATTTTCAGAGATCATTTGGCTAGCTATAGTTATCATGTAAACCAAAAATGAACAATATGGCATCAAAATTGCACTTGTTATCAATGTTTCTTCGATTTGCGGGGGCGGAAGGGGGCGTGGCCAAAATCCAAAATAAACTTGATCAGCGTGCAATAATAACACATATTGTCACTAAATTTGGTTGTCCTAGCTCTTATAATAGCTGAGATCTAGATTTTCACACGGACAGACAGACGGACATGGCTATATCGACTCGGCTATTGATCCTGAGCCAGAATATATATACTTTATGGGGTCGGAGATGTTTCCTTCTGCCTGTTACATACATTTTCGGTTTGAACAAAGTTATAATACCCTTCTACTCTATGAGTAGCGGGTATAAAAAAAACCATTTTTGCACACATTTAATTTTTGATGCGGGCGCGACTCGAACCCGTAAATGCATAATAGTACTGTTCGTTTTGCAGTCCACAACTTAACCCATTTCACCCCCGTACACGAACACACGATTCGGCACAATGCTGCAAGCAGCGTTGCCGGCAGCGCTGCTTACAGCTATGGAAAACGTTAAGCTGAATAACTTCTGTGTTTATTATCCGATTGTTACCAAATTTTCAGAGATCATCTGGCTAGCTATAGTTATCATGTAAACCGAAAATTAACAATATGGCATCAAAATTGCACTTGTTATCAATGGTTTTTCAATTTGCGGGGGCGGAAGGGGGCGTGGCCAAAATCCAAAATAAACTTGATCATCGTGCAATAATAACACATATTGTCACTAAATTTGGTTGTCCTAGCTCTTATAATAGCTGAGATCTAGATTTTCACACAGACAGACAGACGGACAGACGGACAGACGGACATGGCTATATCGACTCGGCTGTTGATCCTGAGCCAGAATATATATACTTTATGCGGTTGGAGATGTCTCCTTCTGCGTGTTACATACATTTTCGGTTTGAACAAAGTTATAATACCCTTCTACTCTATGAGTAGCGGGTATAAAAAAAAAACATTTTTGCACACATTTAATTTTTGATGCGGGCGGGACTCGAACCCGTAAATGCATAATAGTACTGTTTAAAATTCTGGATAAATCTAGCTCTTTCTAGGAAATATAAAATTAAAACAAGTAAGAAAGCTACAGTCGAGTGTTTTCGACTGTAATATACCCGCTACCCAGCTGCTGGTACATCATTTAATTGCGGAACAAAAAAAAACGGCTACAATCATATTTTGACCGTAAAAGGCTATGGAATTACAATATTTATGCAAAGTCAAAATCTTAAATAAACAAGTAAGAAGGCTACATTCGAGTGTACTCGACTGTAATATACCCGCTACCCAGCTGCTCGTACATAATTTATTTGCGGAACAAAAAAACGGCTACAATCATATTTTGACCGTAAAAGGCTATGGACTTATAATATTTATGCAAAGTCAAAATATAAAATAAAAACAAGTAAGAAAGCTACAGTCGAGTGTGCTCGACTGTAATATACTCGCTACCCAGCTGCTTGTACATAATTTATTTGCGGAACAAAAAAAACGGCTACAATCATATTTTGACCGTAGGCTATGGACTTATAATATTTATGCAAAGTCAAAATCTAAAATAAAAAAAAAACATTTTTGCACACATTTAATTTTTGATGCGGGCGGGACTCGAACCCTTAAATGCATAATAGTACTGTTCGTTTTGCAGTCCACAACTTAACCCATTTCACCACCGTACACGCACACACGATTCGGCACAATGCTGCAAGCAGCGCTGCCGGCAGCGAGATCATTTGGCTAGCTATAGTTATCATGTAAACCAAAAATGAACAATATGGCATCAAAATTGCACTTGTTATCAATGTTTTTTCGATTTGCGAGGGCGGAAGGGGGCGTGGCCAAAATCCAAAATAAACTTGATCAGCGTGAAATAATAATACATATTGTCACCAAATTTGGTAGTCCTAGCTCTTATAATAGCTGAGATCTAGATTTTCACACGGACAGACAGACGGACAGACGGACATGGCTATATCGACTCGGCTCTTGATCCTGAGCCAGAATATATATACTTTTATGCGGTTGGAGATGTCTCCTTCTGCCTGTTACATACATTTTCGGTTTGAACAAAGTTATAATACCCTTCTACTCTATGAGTAGCGGGTATAAAAAAAATATTTTTGCACACATTTAATTTTTGATGCGGGCGGGACTCGAAACCGTAAATGCATAATAGTACTGTTCGTTTTGCAGTCCACAACTTAACCCATTTCACCACCGTACACGCACACACGATTCGGCACAATGCTGCAAGCAGCGTTACCGGCAGCTGTTGATCCTGAGCCAGAATATATATACTTTATGGGGTCGGAGGTGTCTCCTTCTGCCTGTTACATACATTTTCGGTTTGAACAAAGTTATAATACCCTTCTACTCTATGAGTAGCGGGTATAAAAAAAAACATTTTTGCACACATTTAATTTTTGATGCGGGCGGGACTCGAACCCGTAAATGCATAATAGTACTGTTCGTTTTGTGCCGGCAGCGCTGCTTACAGCTATGGAAAACGTTAAGCTGAATAACTTCTGTGTTTATTATCCGATTGTTACCAAATTTGCAAAGATCATTTGGCTAGCTATAGTTATCATGTAAACCAAAAATGAACAATATGGCATCAAAATTGCACTTGTTATCAATGTTTTTTCGATTTGCGAGGGCAGAAGGGGGCGTGGCCAAAATCCAAAATAAACTTGATCAGCGTGGAATAATAATACATATTGTCACCAAATTTGGTAGTCCTAGCTCTTATAATAGCTGAGATCTAGATTTTCACACGGACAGACAGACGGACAGACGGACATGGCTATATCGACTCGGCTGTTGATCCTGAGCCAGAATATATATACTTTATGGGGTCGGAGATGTCTCCTTCTGCCTGTTACATACATTTTCGGTTTGAACAAAGTTATAATATCCTTCTAATCTATGAGTAGCGGGTATAAAAACTACGCATTTCTGGGAGAAAAGCTGTTCGTTATAATAGCTGAGATCTAGATTTTTACACGGACAGACAGACGGACAGACGGACATAGCTATATTGACTCGGCTGTTGATCCTGAGCCAGAATATATATACTTTATGGGGTCGGAGGTGTCTCCTTCTGCCTTTTACATACATTTTCGGTTTGAACAAAGTTATAATACCCTTCTACTCTATGAGTAGCGGGTATAAAAAAAAAACATTTTTGCACACATTTAATTTTTGATGCGGGCGGGACTCGAACCCGTAAATGCATAATAGTACTGTTCGTTTTGTGCCGGCAGCGCTGCTTACAGCTATGGAAAACGTTACGCTGAATAACTTCTGTGTTTATTATCCGATTGTTACCAAATTTGCAAAGATTATTTGGCTAGCTATAGATATCATGCAAACCGGAAATGAACTATATGGCATGCAATCAATCTTTTTTCGATTTTTGGTGGCGGAAGGGGGCGTGGGCAAAATCCAAAATAAACTTGATCAGCGTGCAATAATAACACATATTGTCACCAAATTTGGTAGTCCTAGCTCTTATAATAGCTGAGATCTAGATTTTCACACGGACAGACAGACGGACTTGGCTATATCGACTCGGCTGTTGATCCTAAGCCAGAATATGTATACTTTATGGGGTCGGAGGCGTCTCCTTCTGCCTGTTACATAAATTTTCGGTTTGAACAAACTTATAATACCCATCTACTCTATGAGTAGCGGGTATAAAAATTACGCATTTCCGGGAGAAAAGCTGTTCGTTAAAATTCTGGATAAATCTAGCTCTTTCTATGAAATATAAAATTAAAATAAGTAAGAAAGCTACAGTCGAGTGTTTTCGACTGTAATATACCCGCTACCCAGCTGCTGGTACATCATTTAATTGCGGAACAAAAAAAAACGGCTACAATCATATTTTGACCGTAAAAGGCTATGGAATTACAATATTATGCAAAGTCAAAATCTAAAATAAACAAGTAAGAAGGCTACATTCGAGTGTACTCGACTGTAATATACCCGCTACCCAGCTGCTCGTACATAATTTATTTGCGGAACAAAAAAACGGCTACAATCATATTTTGACCGTAAAAGGCTATGGACTTATAATATTTATGCAAAGTCAAAATCTAAAATAAACAAGTAAGAAAGCTACAGTACAATATTTATGCAAAGTCAAAATATAAAATAAAAACAAGTAAGAAAGCTACAGTCGAGTGTGCTTGACTGTAATATACCCGCTACCCAGCTGCTTGTACATAATTTATTTGCGGAGCAAAAAAACGGCTACAATCATATTTTGACCGTAAAAGGCTATGGACTTATAATATTTATGAAAAGTCAAAATCTAAAATAAAAAAAAAACATTTTTGCACACATTTAATTTTTGATGCGGGCGGGACTCGAACCCTTAAATGCATAATAGTACTGTTCGTTTTGCAGTCCACAACTTAACCCATTTCACCACCGTACACGCACACACGATTCGGCACAATGCTGCAAGCAGCGCTGCCGGCAGCGCTGCTTACAGCTATGGAAAACGTTAAGCTGAATAACTTCTGTGTTTATTATCCGATTGTTACCAAATTTTCAGAGATCATTTGGCTAGCTATAGTTATCATGTAAACCAAAAATGAACAATATGGCATCAAAATTGCACTTGTTATCAATGTTTCTTCGATTTGCGGGGGCGGAAGGGGGCGTGGCCAAAATCCAAAATAAACTTGATCAGCGTGCAATAATAACACATATTGTCACTAAATTTGGTTGTCCTAGCTCTTATAATAGCTGAGATCTAGATTTTCACACGGACAGACAGACGGACAGACGGACATGGCTATATCGACTCGGCTGTTGGTCCTGAGCCAGAATATATATACTTTATGGGGTCGGAGATGTCTCCTTCTGCCTGTTACATACATTTTCGGTTTGAACAAAGTTATAATACCCTTCTACTCTATGAGTAGCGGGTATAAAAAAAACCATTTTTGCACACATTTAATTTTTGATGCGGGCGCGACTCGAACCCGTAAATGCATAATAGTACTGTTCGTTTTGCAGTCCACAACTTAACCCATTTCACCACCGTACACGAACACACGATTCGGCACAATGCTGCAAGCAGCGTTGCCGGCAGCGCTGCTTACAGCTATGGAAAACGTTAAGCTGAATAACTTCTGTGTTTATTATCCGATTGTTACCAAATTTGCAAAGATCATCTGGCTAGCTATAGTGATCATGTAAACCGAAAATTAACAATATGGCATCAAAATTGCACTTGTTATCAATGGTTTTTCAATTTGCGGGGGCGGAAGGGGGCGTGGCCAAAATCCAAAATAAACTTGATCAGCGTGCAATAATAACACATATTGTCACTAAATTTGGTTGTCCTAGCTCTTATAATAGCTGAGATCTAGATTTTCACACGGACAGACAGACGGACAGACGGACATGGCTATATCGACTCGGCTGTTGATCCTGAGCCAGAATATATATACTTTATGCGGTTGGAGATGTCTCCTTCTGCGTGTTACATACATTTTCGGTTTGAACAAAGTTATAATACCCTTCTACTCTATGAGTAGCGGGTATAAAAAAAAAACATTTTTGCACACATTTAATTTTTGATGCGGGCGGGACTCGAACCCGTAAATGCATAATAGTACTGTTTAAAATTCTGGATAAATCTAGCTCTTTCTAGGAAATATAAAATTAAAACAAGTAAGAAAGCTACAGTCGAGTGTTTTCGACTGTAATATACCCGCTACCCAGCTGCTGGTACATCATTTAATTGCGGAACAAAAAAAAAACGGCTACAATCATATTTTGACCGTAAAAGGCTATGGAATTACAATATTTATGCAAAGTCAAAATCTAAAATAAACAAGTAAGAAGGCTACATTCGAGTGCACTCGACTGTAATATACCCGCTACCCAGCTGCTCGTACATAATTTATTTGCGGAACAAAAAAAACGGCTACAATCATATTTTGACCGTAAAAGGCTATGGACTTATAATATTTATGCAAAGTCAAAATATAAAATAAAAACAAGTAAGAAAGCTACAGTCGAGTGTGCTCGACTGTAATATACCCGCTACCCAGCTGCTTGTACATAGGCCGTAGGCTATGGACTTATAATATTTATGCAAAGTCAAAATCTAAAATAAAAAAAAAACATTTTTGCACACATTTAATTTTTGATGCGGGCGGGACTCGAACCCTTAAATGCATAATAGTACTGTTCGTTTTGCAGTCCACAACTTAACCCATTTCACCACCGTACACGCACACACGATTCGGCACAATGCTGCAAGCAGCGCTGCCGGCAGCGAGATCATTTGGCTAGCTATAGTTATCATGTAAACCAAAAATGAACAATATGGCATCAAAATTGCACTTGTTATCAATGTTTTTTCGATTTGCGAGGGCGGAAGGGGGCGTGGCCAAAATCCAAAATAAACTTGATCAGCGTGGAATAATAATACATATTGTCACCAAATTTGGTAGTCCTAGCTCTTATAATAGCTGAGATCTAGATTTTCACACGGACAGACAGACGGACAGACGGACATGGCTATATCGACTCGGCTCTTGATCCTGAGCCAGAATATATATACTTTATGCGGTTGGAGATGTCTCCTTCTGCCTGTTACATACATTTTCGGTTTGAACAAAGTTATAATACCCTTCTACTCTATGAGTAGCGGGTATAAAAAAAAATATTTTTGCACACATTTAATTTTTGATGCGGGCGGGACTCGAAACCGTAAATGCATAATAGTACTGTTCGTTTTGTGCCGGCAGCGCTGCTTACAGCTATGGAAAACGTTAGCCTGAATAACTTCTGTGTTTATTATCCGATTGTTACCAGGACAGACGGACATGGCTATATCGACTCGGCTGTTGATCCTGAGCCAGAATATATATACTTTATGGGGTCGGAGGTGTCTCCTTCTGCCTGTTACATACATTTTCGGTTTGAACAAAGTTATAATATCCTTCTAATCTATGAGTAGCGGGTATAAAAACTACGCATTTCTGGGAGAAAAGCTGTTCGTTAAAATTCTGGATAAATCTAGCTCTTTCTATGAAATATAAAATTAAAACAAGTAAGAAAGCTACAGTCGAGAGTGCTCGACTGTAATATACCCGCTACCCAGCTGCTGGTACATCATTTAATTGCGGAACAAAAAAAAAATGGCTACAATCATATTTTGGCCGTAAAAGGCTATGGAATTACAATATTTATGCAACGTCAAAATCTAAAATGAACAAGTAAGAAGGCTACATTCGAGTGTACTCGACTGTAATATACCCGCTACCCAGCTGCTCGTACATCATTTATTTGCGGAACAAAAAAAAAAACGGATACAATCATATTTTGACCGTAAAAGGCTATGGACTTACAATATTTATGCCAAGTCAAAATCTAGAATAAACAAGTAAGAAAGCTACAGTCGAGTGTGCTCGACTGTAATATACCCACTACCCAGCTGCTTGTACATAATTTATTTGCGGAACAAAAAAACGGCTACAATCATATCTTGACCGTAAAAGGCTATGGACTTATAATATTTGTTCAAAGTCAAAATATACATAATTTATTTGCGGAACAAAAAAACGGCTACAATCATATTTTGACCGTAAAAGGCTATGGACTTATAATATTTATGCAAAGTCAAAATATAAAATAAAAAAAAAACAAGTAAGAAAGCTACAGTCGAGTCAAAATCTAAAATAAAAAAAAAAAATATTTTTGCACACATTTAATTTTTGATGCGGGCGGGACTCGAACCCGTAATTGCATAATAGTACTGTTCATTTTGCAGTCAACAACTTAACCCATTTCACCACCGTACACACACACACGATTCGGCACAATGCTGCAAGCAGCGCTGCCGGCAGCGCTGCTTACAGCTATGGGAAACGTTAAGCTGAATAACTTCTGTGTTTATTATCCGATTGTTACCAAATTTTTATAGATCATCTGTCTAGCTATAGTTATCATGTAAACGGAAAATGAACAATATGGCTTCAAAATTGCGCTTGTAATTAATGCTTTTACGATTTACGGGGGGCGGAAGGGGGCGTGGCCAAAATCCAAAATAAACTTGATCAGCCTGCAATAATAACACATACTGTCACCAAATTTGGTAGTTCTACCTCTTATAATAGCTGAGATCTAGATTTTCACACGGACAGACAGACGGACAGACAGATAGACGGACAGACGGACATGGCTATATCGACTCGGCTGTTGATCCTGAGTCAGAATATATATCTTTAGGGGGTCGGAGGTGTCTCCTTCTGCCTGTTACATACATTTTCGGTTTGAACAAAGTTATAATACCCTTCTACTCTATGAGTAGCGGTTATAAAAACTACGCATTTCTGGGAGAAAAGCTGTTCGTTAAAATTCTGGATAATTCTAGCTTTTTCTAGGAAATATAAAATTAAAACAAGAAAGAAAGCTACAGTTGAGAGTGCTCGACTGTAATATTCCCGATACCCAGCTGCTGGTACATCATTTAATTGCGGAACAAAAAAAAAATGGCTACAATCATATTTTGGCCGTAAAAGGCTATGGAATTACAATATTTATGCAAAGTCAAAATCTAAAATGAACAAGTAAGAAGGCTACATTCGAGTGTACTCGACTGTAATATACCCGCTACCCAGCTGCTCGTACATCATTTATTTGCGGAACAAAAAAACGGCTACAATCATATTTTGACCGTAAAAGGCTATGGACTTATAATATTTATGCAAAGTCAAATTATAAAATAAAAAAAAAAAAACAAGAAAGCTACAGTCGAGTGTGCGCGACTGTAATATACCCGCTACCCAGCTCCTCATACATCATTTATTTGCGGAAAAAAAAACGGCTACAATCATATTTTGTCCGTAAAAGGCTATGGACTTACAATATTTATGCAAAGTCAAAATCTAAAATAAAAATAAAAATATTTTTGCACACATTTAATTTTTGACGCGGGCGATTGTTACCAAATTTTTAGAGATCATCTGTCTAGCAATAGTTATCATGTTAACGGAAAATGAACAATATGGCTTCAAAATTGCGCTTGTAATTAATGCTTTTACGATTTACGGGGGCGGAAGGGGGCGTGGCCAAAATCCAAAATAAACTTGATCAGCGTGCAATAATAACACATATTGTCACTAAATTTGGTTGTCCTAGCTCTTATAATAGCTGAGATCTAGATTTTCACACGGACAGACAGACGGACAGACAGATAGACGGACAGACGGACATGGCTATATCGACTCGGCTGTTGATCCTGAGTCAGAATATATATACTTTAGGGGGTCGGAGGTGTCTCCTTCTGCCTGTTACATACATTTTCGGTTTGAACAAAGTTATAATACCCTTCTACTCTATGAGTAGCGGTTATAAAAACTACGCATTTCTGGGAGAAAAGCTGTTCGTTAAAATTCTGGATAATTCTAGCTTTTTCTAGGAAATATAAAATTAAAACAAGAAAGAAAGCTACAGTCGAGAGTGCTCGACTGTAATATACCCGCTACCCAGCTGCTTGTACATAATTTATTTGCGGAACAAAAAAAAACGGCTACAATCATATTTTGACCGTAGGCTATGGACTTATAATATTTATGCAAAGTCAAAATCTAAAATAAAAAAAAAACATTTTTGCACACATTTAATTTTTGATGCGGGCGGGACTCGAACCCTTAAATGCATAATAGTACTGTTCGTTTTGCAGTCCACAACTTAACCCATTTCACCACCGTACACGCACACACGATTCGGCACAATGCTGCAAGCAGGCGCTGCCGGCAGCGAGATCATTTGGCTAGCTATAGTTATCATGTAAACCAAAAATGAACAATATGGCATCAAAATTGCACTTGTTATCAATGTTTTTTCGATTTGCGAGGGCGGAAGGGGGCGTGGCCAAAATCCAAAATAAACTTGATCAGCGTGGAATAATAATACATATTGTCACCAAATTTGGTAGTCCTAGCTCTTATAATAGCTGAGATCTAGATTTTCACACGGACAGACAGACGGACAGACGGACATGGCTATATCGACTCGGCTCTTGATCCTGAGCCAGAATATATATACTTTATGCGGTTGGAGATGTCTCCTTCTGCCTGTTACATACATTTTCGGTTTGAACAAAGTTATAATACCCTTCTACTCTATGAGTAGCGGGTATAAAAAAAAATATTTTTGCACACATTTAATTTTTGATGCGGGCGGGACTCGAAACCGTAAATGCATAATAGTACTGTTCGTTTTGCAGTCCACAACTTAACCCATTTCACCACCGTACACGCACACACGATTCGGCACAATGCTGCAAGCAGCGTTACCGGCAGCTGTTGATCCTGAGCCAGAATATATATACTTTATGGGGTCGGAGGTGTCTCCTTCTGCCTGTTACATACATTTTCGGTTTGAACAAAGTTATAATACCCTTCTACTCTATGAGTAGCGGGTATAAAAAAAAACATTTTTGCACACATTTAATTTTTGATGCGGGCGGGACTCGAACCCGTAAATGCATAATAGTACTGTTCGTTTTGTGCCGGCAGCGCTGCTTACAGCTATGGAAAACGTTAGCCTGAATAACTTCTGTATTTATTATCCGATTGTTACCAAATTTGCAAGGATCATCTGGCTAGCTATAGTTATCATGTAAACCGAAAATGAACAATATGGCTTCAAAACTGCGCTTGTCATTAATGTTTTTTTGATTTACTGGGGCGGAAGGGGGCGTGGCCAAAATCCAAAATAAACTTGATCAGCGTGCAATAATAACACATATTGTCACTAAATTTGGTTGTCCTAGCTCTTATAATAGCTGAGATCTAGATTTTCACACGGACAGACAGACGGACAGACAGATAGACGGACAGACGGACATGGCTATATCGACTCGGCTGTTGATCCTGAGTCAGAATATATATACTTTAGGGGGTCGGAGGTGTCTCCTTCTGCCTGTTACATACATTTTCGGTTTGAACAAAGTTATAATACCCTTCTACTCTATGAGTAGCGGGTATAAAAAAAAACATTTTTGCACACATTTAATTTTTGATGCGGGCGGGACTCGAACCCGTAAATGCATAATAGTACTGTTCGTTTTGTGCCGGCAGCGCTGCTTACAGCTATGGAAAACGTTAGCCTGAATAACTTCTGTGTTTATTATCCGATTGTTACCAAATTTGCAAAGATCATCTGGCTAGCTATAGTTATCATGTAAACCGAAAATGAACAATATGGCTTCAAAACTGCGCTTGTCATTAATGTTTTTTTTTATTTACGGGGGCGGAAGGGGGCGTGGCCAAAATCCAAAATAAACTTGATCAGCGTGCAATAATAACACATACTGTCACCAAATTTGGTAGTTCTACCTCTTTTAATAGCTGAGATCTAGATTTTCACACGGACAGACAGCCGGACAGACAGATAGACGGACAGACGGACATGGCTATATCGACTCGGCTGTTGATCCTGAGCCAGAATATATATACTTTATGGGGTCGGAGGTGTCTCCTTCTGCCTGTTACATACATTTTCGGTTTGAACAAAGTTATAATATCCTTCTAATCTATGAGTAGCGGGTATAAAAACTACGCATTTCTGGGAGAAAAGCTGTTCGTTAAAATTCTGGATAAATCTAGCTCTTTCTATGAAATATAAAATTAAAACAAGTAAGAAAGCTACAGTCGAGAGTGCTCGACTGTAATATACCCGCTACCCAGCTGCTGGTACATCATTTAATTGCGGAACAAAAAAAAAAAATGGCTACAATCATATTTTGACCGTAAAAGGCTATGGAATTACAATATTTATGCAACGTCAAAATCTAAAATGAACAAGTAAGAAGGCTACATTCGAGCGTACTCGACTGTAATATATCCGCTACCCAGCTGCTCGTACATCATTTATTTGCGGAACAAAAAAAAAAACGGATACAATCATATTTTGACCGTAAAAGGCTATGGACTTACAATATTTATGCAAAGTCAAAATCTAGAATAAACAAGTAAGAAAGCTACAGTCGAGTGTGCTCGACTGTAATATACCCGCTACCCAGCTGCTTGTACATAATTTATTTGCGGAACAAAAAAACGGCTACAATCATATCTTGACCGTAAAAGGCTATGGACTTATAATATTTGTTCAAAGTCAAAATATACATAATTTATTTGCGGAACAAAAAAACGGCTACAATCATATTTTGACCGTAAAAGGCTATGGACTTATAATATTTATGCAAAGTCAAAATATACAATAAAAAAAAAACAAGTAAGAAAGCTACAGTCGAGTCAAAATCTAAAATAAAAAAAAAAATATTTTTGCACACATTTAATTTTTGATGCGGGCGGGACTCGAACCCGTAATTGCATAATAGTACTGTTCATTTTGCAGTCAACAACTTAACCCATTTCACCACCGTACACACACACACGATTCGGCACAATGCTGCAAGCAGCGCTGCCGGCAGCGCTGCTTACAGCTATGGGAAACGTTAAGCTGAATAACTTCTGTGTTTATTATCCGATTGTTACCAAATTTTTAGAGATCATCTGTCTAGCTATAGTTATCATGTAAACGGAAAATGAACAATATGGCTTCAAAATTGCGCTTGTAATTAATGCTTTTACGATTTACGGGGGCGGAAGGGGGCGTGGCCAAAATCCAAAATAAACTTGATCAGCCTGCAATAATAACACATACTGTCACCAAATTTGGTAGTTCTACCTCTTATAATAGCTGAGATCTAGATTTTCACACGGACAGACAGACGGACAGACAGATAGACGGACAGACGGACATGGCTATATCGACTCGGCTGTTGATCCTGAGTCAGAATATATATACTTTAGGGGGTCGGAGGTGTCTCCTTCTGCCTGTTACATACATTTTCGGTTTGAACAAAGTTATAATACCCTTCTACTCTATGAGTAGCGGTTATAAAAACTACGCATTTCTGGGAGAAAAGCTGTTCGTTAAAATTCTGGATAATTCTAGCTTTTTCTAGGAAATATAAAATTAAAACAAGAAAGAAAGCTACAGTCGAGAGTGCTCGACTGTAATATTCCCGATACCCAGCTGCTGGTACACCATTTAATTGCGGAACAAAAAAAAAACGGCTACAATCATATTTTGACTGTAAAAGGCTATGGAATTACAATATTTATGCAAAGTCAAAATCTAAAATGAACAAGTAAGAAGGCTACATTCGAGTGTACTCGACTGTAATATACCCGCTACCCAGCTGCTCGTACATCATTTATTTGCGGAACAAAAAAACGGCTACAATCATATTTTGACCGTAAAAGGTTATGGACTTATAATATTTATGCAAAGTCAAATTATAAAATAAAAAAAAAAAACAAGAAAGCTACAGTCGAGTATGCTCGACTTTAATATACCCGCTACCCAGCTCCTCATACATCATTTATTTGCGGAAAAAAAACGGCTACAATCATATTTTGTCCGTAAAAGGCTATGGACTTAGAATATTTATGCAAAGTCAAAATCTAAAATAAAAATAAAAATATTTAATTTTTGACGCGGGCGGGACTCGAACCCGTAATTGCATAATAGTACTGTTCATTTTGCGGTCAACAACTCAACCCATTTCACCACCGTACACGCACACGCGATTCGGCACAATGCTGCAAGCAGCGCTGCCGGCAGCGCTGCTTACAGCTATGGGAAACGTTAAGCTGAATAACTTCTGTGTTTATTATCCGATTGTTACTAAATTTTTAGAGATCATCTGTCTGGCTATAGTTATCATGTAAACTGAAAATGAACAATATGGCTTTAAAATTGCGCTTGTAATTAATGTTTTTACGATTTACGGGGGCGGAAGGGGGCGTGGCCAAAATCAAAAACAAACTTGATCAGCGTGCAATAATAACACAAACTGTCACCAAATTTGGTAGTTCTACCTCTTATAATAGCTGAGATCTAGATTTTCACACGGACAGACAAACGGACTGACAGACATGGCTATATCGCCTCGGCTGTTGATCCTGGGCCAGAATATATATACCTTATGGGGTCGGAGGTGTCTCCTGCTGCCTGTTACATACATTTTCGGTTTGAACAAAGTTATAATACCCTTCTACTCTATGAGTAGCGGGTATAAAAACTACGCATTTCTTGGAGAAAAGCTGTTCGTTAAAATTCTGGATAAATCTAGCTTTTTTTAGGAAATATAAAATTAAAACAAGTAAGAAAGCTACAGTCGAGAGTGCTCGACTGTAATATTCCCGATACCCAGCTGCTGGTACATCATTTAATTGCGGAACAAAAAAAAAAACGGCTACAATCATATTTTGACCGTAAAAGGCTATGGAATTACAATTTTTATGCAAAGTCAAAATCTAAAATGAACAAGTAAGAAGGCTACATTCGAGTGTACTCGACTGTAATATACCCGCTACCCAGCTGCTCGTACATCATTTAATTGCGGAACAAAAAAAAACGGCTACAATCATATTTGGACCGTAAAATGCTATGGACTTACAATATTTATGCAAAGTCAAAATCTAAAATAAAAAAAAAATACATTTTTGGAAACATTATATTTTTGATGCGGGCGGGACTCGAACCCGTAAATGCATAATAGTACTTTTCGTTTTGCAGTCAACAACTCAACCCATTTCACCACCCTACACGCACACACGATTCGGCACAATGCTGCAAGCAGCGCTGCCGGAGTGGCCAAAATCCAAAATAAACTTGATCAGCGTGCAATAATAACACATATTGTCACCAAATTTGGTAGTCCTAGCTCTAATAATAGCTGAGATCTAGATTTTCACACGGACAGACAGACGGACAAAGCTATATCGACTCGGCTTTTGATCCTGAGCCAGAATATTTGTAAACAATAGAGGTGATGGCAGCGTGATGGCACGGGTGGCAACGCTGCAGACGCCTATCGATAAGATCAGGCATGCAACAATAATTATAATCGAGCAGCGAAAGCAGTCGTTGAGTTGAAGGGAAGTCGTATAGATGTCGCCGCAGAGAAGTCGTTAAGAAGTTGTTGAAGTACGGATAAGAAGCATCGATCGGTCAAGTCGGACTGTCGTTGAAAGTAGAGCTTGTGTTGCGTGAATCAATCTGTTTAATCATTATTATTTGTACCACTTAATTAATTAATCATTTAATATTTCAATAAATATTACATTTGGGGGCTCAACCGCTGAACAAACTTATCATAAAAACTGTGAGACTGTCTGTGCAAAAATTTGCGTTGTGGTGAAATAGCGTCAAAAACTAAAATTTCGTGAATTTCATTTCCAGAAAAGTAACGGTTAGAGACGGGAGACAAATGCCAAGTGCGTCGCGCTCGAAGGCGAATGCCAGAAAGGGTGTGAAAGAGACAACGATAGATGAAACACCAAAAACGTCGCGACAAATAAATACACGTAGACAAGCACAAGAAGAAGAAACAGAAGAGATGGATAATCAAGCCCAGTTGCACCAAATTATTCAACTATTAAGTCTGAAAATTCAAGCTGATGAGGTGGCGCAAAATACGCCAAAAGTCTCAGTTGAATGTTTAGGAAATGTTGTGTTGACGGCGAGACGGTGCCGGTCAAAAATTGGATTGCAAATTTCGAGTTGAATGCTGAGGCGTATGGATTAAACGAGATGCAAAAATATGCTCAAGCGCGATCAAAGATGACAAAAGATGATCGGAGTTGGTAGGATCGTATGATGAATTAAAAGCAGCGCTGTTGAAAGAATTTAAACAAATAATGGGCAGTGCGGAAGTAGATGAGAAATTGGTAAATAGGAAGAAACTGCAAACAGAGAGTTTTCATGAATACGTCTTACAAATGAAGAAAATAGCCGCACTGGGAAATAATGAAACAAAGTCTGTAATACGTTATATCGTTAAAGGATTGAGCATCAAAAACGAATATAAGTTCGTAATGCATGCTTGTACAACCAACTCAAAGAGCAGTACGAAAATTTTGAACTGGTTGATAAGAGCACGACAGAGAAACAGCAGCAGAGAAACAGTAACAGCCAGCAAAATCACAACAACAATAAAAAGGCAGCTCGGTGCTTCAATTGTGGATCGCCTCAACATATGACGAAAGACTGTAATGCTGGAGTGAAGTGCTTCAAATGTGGTGCTACTGGCCATATTTCAACGAGTTGCCCGCAGTCAGTGAATGTGGTGCAAGTTGGCAAGAATGTCAAACGGCTCAAAATCATTGTAATAAATGGTGTTGAAGTTGCGTGCCTGGTTGACACGGGTGCTGATATTTCGATCATAAAGTATTCGGTGTACAAGAAGCTAGAGAATGTTATGCTGAGTCCATGTTATACTTTGTTGCGAGGCCTGGGCAAAACGGGCACTGTGCCGCTGGGAGTGTTTACCGGAGCTGTTCAAATTGACGAAATGGAGGCTCTGCAAAGTTTCATCGTGGTGGAGGACGAAAAAATAGAAAATGATGCTCTACTTGGATATGATTTTCTCACGAAATTTCAATTTACAATGGATGCAGATGGATACAAGTTTACGTTGTTGTCAGCTTGCCCGGAAATAGCTGACATAAATCAGATAAGTATTGAAGACTATGGTTGTGCTGAAAGTAATGTCAATGCTCCTCCGCAGTTTGCACCCATGATACGAAATCTGATAGAGGAATATCAGCCAACCTTGCCGATCGCTGAGTCACCTGTTGAGCTACGAGTTGTACCAGATGAGAAAATTAAACCGTTTCGCCATCAACCAAGTCGTCATCCTCCAGTCGAAAGCGAAGCCGTTAAGAAGCAAGTCGACGAGTGGTTGAAATCTACATCAAGCTTCGCCAGCCGAACCGTCGTTGTGAAGAAAAAAGATGCCACATACAGAATCTGCATTGACTATCGTCAGTTAAACAGCATGGTGCTCAAGGATTGTTTTCCTGTACCAATAATAGAGGATGTACTGGAAAAGCTGCAAGCCGCAAAAGTGTTTGTATCATTGGACTTAGAGAACGGCTATTTTCACGTGCCTGTAGAAGAGTCAAGTCGAAAATACACTGCGTTCATCACAAAAGAAGGCGTATATGAGTTTAATTGGACACCGTTCGGATTCTGCAATTCCCCTGCGGCATTTATAAGATTTATAAAGCACATATTTCAGGAGTTTGTATCACGGGACATTCTACAGATTTATATGGATGATATTATTATATATGGCCAGACGAACAACGAATGTATTGAGAAACTCAAGTTGGTGCTTTCTGAGTCGGCTAAGTTCAGCTTGCGTATAAAGTGGAAGAAATGTCAATTTCTTGTAAACAGAATCAACTTTTTGGGACACGCAGTACAAGATGGAAGGATTTGGCCTGGCAAAGAAAAAACAGTTGCCGTGAAGCAGTTTGCAGTACCTAAGAATGTAAAAGCAATCCAATCCTTTTTGGGTTTAATAGTATTCTTCAGGAAGTTTGTGAAAGACTATTCCATTATTGCACGACCTTTGACCAATCTTTTAAAAAAGGATGCTACTTTTAAGTTGGAGTCTAAGGAATATGCAGCTATAGAAAATCTGAAGAGTGCATTGACTGAGTTGCACACAGACGCTTCGAAGGACGGTTTTGGTGCCACTTTGCTACAATATTTTGAAGATAGATTACACCCCATATTTTATTGGAGCAAAAAGACGAGTATAAGTGAATCAGGACGGAATAGCTACATTTTGGAAGTAAAAGCTGCTTATCTGGCTATGAAAAAATTTCGTCATTATTTGCTTGGCGTTCCGTTTAAGCTGGTTACGGACAACATAGCTCTCACACAAACCATACGAAAGAGAGACGTTCCACGGGAGGTAGCAGAATGGATTTTATACATGGCAGACTTCGACTTCAAGACGGAGCATCGAGCGGGTGAGAGAATGCGTCATGTGGATTGTCTTAGCCGGTATGCCAGCGATGTCTTCTTCGTATCAGCTGAGATTTCTTGTCGATTAAAAGTAGCCCAACAAAAGGAATGAATATATTCAGGCCATATGCACGGTTTTGGAAGATCGACCCTACAATGACTTCAAACTAAAGGGAGGAATTTTGTTCAAGCTTATCAAAGGAAATGATTTGCTTGTTGTACCTAAATTAATGGAACGTGAAATTATAAGTGAAGCTCACAGCGTTGGACATTTTGCGAGTCAGAAGACCATTCATTCTATAGAACAGCAGTTTTGGATTCCACATTTAGAGAGCAAGGTCACAAAATTTATCAACACATGTATTCCGTGTATTATTTCCAACAAGAAGGTGGGTAAACAGGACGGACTTTTGTGCTGTATTGAGAAAGGTGACAAGCCGTTACACACTTTGCATGCTGATCACTTAGGACCGATGGATTCGTCTTTGAAACAGTATAAGTACATCTTCGCACTTGTTGATGGATTTTCTAAATTTGTGTGGATTTTTACAACAAAATCAACTGGAGCTGACGAAGTTTTAAAAAAGATGGAAGAATGGTCAAAAGTCTTTGGTAATCCGACTAGAATAATAACAGACAGAGGAGTTGCTTTTACATCAGATGCATTTCCCGATTACGCAAAAACAAATGGAATAGAGCATGTTTTAACAACAACTGGTGTGCCCAGAGGAAACGGGCAAGTAGAAAGAATTAATAAATCTATCTTGTCAATTATCTCTAAGTTATCGGCCGAAGATTCGTCAAAGTGGTATAAGTTCACCTCGCAGGTGCAAAAAGCTATTAATTCCCATATAAATTGCTCTACAAAGAAATCACCTTTCGAGATAATGTTTGGAGTAAAAATGAAAAATAAATCGAGTGATAAATTATTGGAACTTTTGGAGAATGAAATGCTTGAGGAATTCGACAAAGCGAGGCAGATATTACGACAGACGGCTAAGGAGCAAATACAAAAGGCTCAAGATCTTTATAAGGAAAACTACGATAAAAAACGCAAAGGAGATGTCATATACAAGGAAGGCGATCTGGTGGCAGTAAAGCGTACTCAGTTCGTTGCGGGAAAGAAGTTAGCGAGCATTTTTCTTGGACCATATGAAGTTACAAAGGCAAAGCGTAATGGCAGATATGAAGTTCGAAAAGCAGTCCAAGGTGAAGGTCCCAACAAAACGCATACGAGTGCTGACAATATGAAACTATGGAAGTATACTGAGAACAACGAGGATGACTTATCGTCTGGGAAAGACGATGATGAGCAGGATGACCGAATGTAAACAATAGAGGTGATGGCAGCGTGATGTCACGGGTGGCAACGCTGCAGGCGCCTATCGATAAGATCAGGCATGCAACTATAATTATAATCGAGCAGCGAAAGCAGTCGTTGAGTTGAAGGGAAGTCGTATAGTCGCCGCAGAGAAGTCGTTAAGAAGTTGTTGAAGTACGGATAAGAAGCATCGATCGGTCAAGTCGGACTGTCGTTGAAAGTAGAGCTTGTGTTGCGTGAATCAATCTGTTTAATTATTATTATTTGTACCACTTAATTAATTAATCACCTAATATTTCAATAAATATTACATATATATATGTCGCAGATTCGTCGTTATTCGCCATAATGATAGCGCAGTGAGTTTCGATCGCACTGAAGTACTACGCACAACTGCCTTGTGTCGCACACTTCTTCTACGTGCTTACCATCGAACCACACTCGGCGTCAGCGACAACACGCTGGCGCCGCGCTAAAACGGTTCTTCCCAAAACTACAAACTACAAGCGACCCATAACTGCGCAAATAGAGGCTGATGCAATATTTCCATTATGATGAAATACACTACCAGAATACCCATACACTAACACATGCAAACTAATGCTCCGACACGGCCATCCTGACCATTACACGACCTCGTGAAATATTACCAACAATGCTTTTTCTTTAATGCAACAAAACCATTTTCAAATTACACTTACATTAACAAATTAAATTTCACATTTCAATATCATTCTTAGAGCAATACAAACTTTTTAACATAATTCATTCATCATTTCATTACAATATCTAATGCGCCACACGCCATGATCAAAACAATTGTTTTGCACTTGTGCTTACATTATTATTATAAATTTCATTATCAGCCCTTCAGGCCTCCTCAGTGTCACTTGCTAACGCTTATATTCTAATCATTTCATTACTGTCTCTTTCAACAGCTTTCTTTTCCATTTCCTTATCACTGTCTCTTTCAACAGTTTAATTTTCCATTTCCTTATCACTGTCCCTTTCAACAGTTTCATTTTCAACCATTTCACTTAAATTCTTTTTACATTTTTCTAATTCTTCTTGTACTTGCCAATCTGGCATTTCTCTTATGTCATCGTGAGCATATTTATATTTTCTATTGTTCGTCAACAACCTGAGCATATATCTATCCCCCTCCAACAATTCAGTTATTTCAAAAGGCCCTCTAAACTTCAGACTCACCTTTGTTTGATGCCTTTCTTCATTTTTTAACAACACGAAATCTCCAACTTGACATTTAACGACTTTGGCTTTTCCTTTATCAAATTGCTTCTTGTTATATGCTGCTGCAGCTGAAATATTGTGAACTGCCTGTGCTCTTACTTCTGCCAAATCAATCTCGTCTGCCGTATCGCAAGGTGGAAGCAACCCCAACGGCCGGGCAACTTTGCCAATAAACAGTTCTAAGGGACTTGCCTTGGTTGCTTTACTAACCGTACAATTTAACGCTAATTGAACCTCTCCCAACGCATCTTGCCAAGCGCGGCTGCTAGTCTCAACTGCAGTCAATAAGTTCTTTAAGGTGCTCATAATGCGTTCGACTTGACCATTAGCTCTACTTTGATCAGTCGCAATCAAATGCAAATTTATTTTCTGTTGATCACAAAACTCACTAAATCTAGTGCTGGCAAAACACCTACCCTGATCTGCTATAATGCGATTTGGCACCCCAAACAAAGATATAGCCGACGACACAGCCTTTATACAATTCTCAGCGTCAATCCTAATAGTGTGGGTTAGGTAAACAAATTTAGTAAAGGCATCTACTTGGACGATTACATACTCTTTCTGATCAGCCTTGCCACTCAACTTTCCAGTAATATCAATGTGAACGGTGTGCCAAGGTATATTTACTTTTGGTAATGGATGAAGGCTAGCTTGAATTTTGCCTGAAGAAGTCTTTGACATTTTACAAGTAATGCAGTTTTCAACGAACTTTCGAATATGTTTAGACATGTTTGCAAACCAGTAAAAGTCATAGGCCTTATCTAATGTCTTCTCCCAACCCAGGTGCATAACTGCCTCATGAATTTGATTTATAACAGACCATCTAAATGATCTTGGAACAATTGATAAGGAACGGGTTCTGCCGTTTCGCTCAATTTTCCTATATAATATTCCGCTTCTCAATTCATAAGTTTTTGCAACATCCGCAGGAAGAGAATAATCTTTCAATTTATTTACGATATCAACTATTTCGGAATCCTGTCGCTGTTCAGCCAAAAGCCAATTACTGGATATTTCTGCTAGATTAACTCTTTTTTCAGGAATCTTGCACTTTGTAGCAATTACATCAGCTGAAGTCAAATTTCTCGAAAAGAAGTCAACATGTGCCATTCGTTTACCTTCTCTATATTGCAAGTCAAATGTAAACGACTGTAAATAAGCCCACCATCTTTGTACCCTGGGAGATAGGTCAAGTTTGGTCCTTGATGCCTTAAGCGAGTTACAGTCAGTAAAGACAACAAAATTCCTACCCAGTAAATAATGCCAAAAATGTTTTATAGCCAAAACAACGGCAAGAGTCTCCGATTCATAAGAATGGTATCGTGACTCAACAAGTGAAGCAGCCTTACTAAAATATTCGACGACATGAGGCCTATTATTGATTTTTTTTTGTAATAGGATGGCGCCGTATCCACGAGAACTTGCATCTGTATGCAACTCTATTGGGTGTCGCGGGTCAAATATTACTAAAACTGGCTTTTTGTAAGAATAGAGATAATCCTTTGTCTAATTTGTTCATGCTCTGCATTCCAAATAAATTCACTCCTTTCCGAAGTCAAAAGATATAGCGGCTTCATAAAGCAAGAAAATCCCTGTATAAATTGTCTAAAATAAGAAGCTAATCCTATAAATTGTCGTAAAGAAGAGACCGATTGAGGGGGTGGTAAAGCAGTTAACGCTGCAATTTTTAACGAGTTTGGACGAATTTCACCTGCACTCACTTCGTATCCCAAAAATTGAACTGTTGACTTAAGAAAAGAACATTTTTTTAAATTAAATACAAATCCTGCCTTGGTGAGACAATCAAGAGCAATCTCTAACCTTTCTAAGGCCTCACTTTTTGTTGAAGCAGCCACCATTACGTCATCCATATATACGACAACAAATGTATTTGCAAGATCTCCAAGTGCTTGCATCACTGTACGCTGAAAAACGGCAGGAGCATTTTTGAGCCCAAACGGCATTGCCAAAAATTCGAATTGCCCATCTGGGGTGACAAAAGCTGTACACTCTACCGAATCTGCATGCAAGGGAATTTGGTAGTATCCACTTGCCATGTCTAAGCATGTAAAATATTTCGCTCCATGAAGTCTAGCTATCTGGTCTGATATAAGAGGCAAAGGATATCTATCTGAGTCCGTATTTGAATTTAATTCTCGATAATCAACGCATAAACGCTGAGAACCGTCCTTTTTGTTAACTAACATTATGAGACTTGCATAGGGTGAGAAGCTCGGTTTTATAATCTAACACTCCAATAGCTCCTTAATTTTCTCACGCACTAATTCTCTTTCATTTGAACTTAGCCTATATGGTCTTCTTTGAACAATTTTATTTGGGTCTACCAATTTAATTTTCATTTCCCCTGAGCTAACTCTAGACAAGGGAATTCCGTTAATAAAAGATTTTAAGTATTTTCCCATTAGACTCTTTAATTTGTTCATATCTTCACCAACAAGTTCAGTATTTAACTCACAAAGTTGTTTATCATTTGAACAATAATTTACAGTTTTTGATCTGATAATTTCAAATTGGCCAGGTGATACTATTACATTAAATCCTGAGAACAACACTTCTCGACCAATAATGATATCATTTCTTAAATGCACATCGTCCAAAACATGAAACAATATCTCAATACAATAGTTGTTAATTTTTACGTTACTAAGTATTTGCAATGTGCTACAAATACTACCATTGCCGATACCTTTCAACAGCACTACATTGTTAATTCTTTTACCAACAAATTTGTTACTTAGCTTTTGTTTAATTAAAGAACATTCCGATCCAGAGTCAAAAGTTATTGAATATGTCTCGCACTGATGAACCATCTGGCCCTTGGGTTCAACAACTTCACAAAGTTCCGCCCTTTTCACCTGAAGCGTGCCTTTTATGGTGTTTTCTGCGAAAATTATGTCCACTGTAGAGCACCACGCCGTTGCATCGACGCCAACACCGTCTGCGTTGAATTTGGGTAACACTACCGAATTTTTATTTGTTGTTTCGGATGCCGTTGTTTGCAGTGTTTTAACAAGCTCGATAAAGTTTTTATTTTGCATTTCCATTAAAATCCGCCATGGCTTACTAGACATATCAGGTAGCGAGCCCGATCCCACTTCTGATGTCGAAGATTCGTCGTTATTCGCCATAATGGTAGCGCAGTGAGTTTCGATCGCACTGAAGTACTACGCACAACTGCCTTGTGTCGCACACTTCTTCTACGTGCTTACCATCGAACCACACTCGGCGTTAGCGACAACACGCTGGCGCCGCGCTAAAATGGTTCTTCCCAAAACTACAAACTACAAGCGACCCATAACTGCGCAAATAGAGGCTGATGCAATATTTCCATTATGATGAAATACACTACCAGAATACCCATACACTAACACATGCAAACTTATGCTCTGACATATACTTTATGGGGTCGGAGGTGTCTCCTTCTGCCTGTTACATACATTTTCGGTTGAAACAAAGTTATAATACCTTCTACTCTAAAAGTAGCGGGTATAATTTTGCACTTTAAGCACTACGTACATTATTTGCGGACTGAACCTAAATCAACAGTTATAACCGAATATACTTATAACCAATTTTCTAGAGTCAAAATCCAAAATCATCAAAAAAATTTTTGCTTAGCCTCAACATACATTTAATTTTTGACTCGCCGGGTCCGGGACCTCGAAACCCGTAAATGGTTTATGGGTCGGAGGTGTCTCGTTTTGCCTGTTCACATACATTTTCGGTTTGAACAAAAGTTATTCAGTGACACGATTTGCAAAATGCTGCAATGGCAGCGCTGTCTTCACACAGCTATGGAAAACGTTAGGCTGAATAACTTCTGTGTTTATTATCCGATTGTTACCAAATTTTCAGAGATCATCTGGCTAGCTATAGTTATCATGTAAACCGAAAATGAACAATATGGCATCAAAATTGCGCTTGTTATCAATGTTTTTTCGATTTACGGGGGCGGAGAGGGGGCGTGGCCAAAATCCAAAATAAACTTGATCAGCGTGCAATAATAACACATATTGTCACCAAATTTGGTAGTCCTAGCTCTTATAATAGCTGAGATCTAGATTTTCACACGGACAGACAGACGGACAGACGGACATGGCTATATCGACTCGGCTGTTGATCCTGAGCCAGAATATATATACTTTATGGGGTCGGAGGTGTCTCCTTCTGCCTGTTACATACATTTTCGGTTTGAACAAAGTTATAATACCCTTCTACTCTATGAGTAGCGGGTATAAAAAAAAACATTTTTGCACACATTTAAATTTTTGATGCGGGCGGGACTCGAACCCGTAAATGCATAATAGTACTGTTCGTTTTGCAGTCCACAACTAACCCATTTCACCACGTACACGCAATCCAATGCTGCAAGCAGCGCTGCCCAGCGCTGTGCTAAAAACGTTAGAATAACTTCTGTGTTTATTATCCGATTGTTACCAAATTTTCAAAGATCATCTGGCTAGCTATAGTTATCATGTAAACCGAAAATGAACAATATGGCATCAAAATTGCGCTTGTAATCAATGTTTTTTTCGATTTACGGGGGCGGAAGGGGGCGTGGCCAAAATCCAAAATAAACTTGATCAGCGTGCAATAATAACACATATTGTCACCAAATTTGGTAGTCCTAGCTCTTATAATAGCTGAGATCTAGATTTTCACACGGACAGACAGACAGACAGACGGACATGGCTATATCGACTCGGCTGTTGATCCTGAGCCAGAATATATATACTTTATGGGGTCGGAGGTGTCTCCTTCTGCCTGTTACATACATTTTCGGTTTGAACAAAGTTATAATACCCTTCTACTCTATGAGTAGCGGGTATAAAAAACATTTTTGCACACATTTAATTTTTGATGCGGGCGGGACTCGAACCCGTAAATGCATAATAGTACTGTTCGTTTTGCAGTCCACAACTTAACCCATTTCACCACCGTACACGCACACACATCACTCCGGTAGCGCTGTTAACAGCTATGGAAAACGTTAAGCTGAATAACTTCTGTGTTTATTATCCGATTGTTACCAAATTTTCAGAGATCATCTGGCTAGCTATAGATATCATGCAAACCGAAAGTGAACAATATGGCATCAAAATTGCGCTTGTAATCAATGTTTTTTCGATTTACGGGGGCGGAAGGGGGCGTGGCCAAAATCCAAAATAAACTTGATCAGCGTGCAATAATAACACATATTGTCACCAAATTTGGTAGTCCTAGCTCTTATAATAGCTGAGATCTAGATTTTCACACGGACAGACAGACGGACAGACGGACATGGCTATATCGACTCGGCTGTTGATCCTGAGCCAGAATATATATACTTTATGGGGTCGGAGGTGTCTCCTTCTGCCTGTTACATACATTTTCGGTTTGAACAAAGTTATAATACCCTTTCTCTATGGTAGCGGGTATAAAATCAATTTTTGCACACATTTAATTTTTTGATGCGGGCGGGACTCGAAACCGTAAATGCATAATAGTACTGTTCGTTTTGCAGTCCACAACTTAACCCATTTCACCACCGTAGACGCACACACGATTCGGACAATGCTGCAATCGGCGTCCTGAGCAGCTGCTATACAGCTTTATGGGCGTTAGGCTGAATAACTTCTGTGTTTATTATCCGATTGTTACCAAATTTTCAGAGATCATCTGGCTAGCTATAGATATCATGCAAACCGAAAATGAACAATATGGCATCAAAATTGCGCTTGTAATCAATTTTTTTCGATTTACAGGGGCGGAAGGGGGCGTGGCCAAAATCAAAATAAACTTGATAGCGCTGCCGGCAGCGCTGTTTACAGCTATGGAAAACGTTAAGCTGAATAACTTCTGTGTTTATTATCCGATTGTTACCAAATTTTCAGAGATCATCTGGCTAGCTATAGTTATCATGTAAACCGAAAGTGAACAATATGGCATCAAAATTGCGCTTGTAATCAATGTTTTTTCGATTTACGGGGGCGGAAGGGGGCGTGGCCAAAATCCAAAATAAACTTGATCAGCGTGCAATAATAACACATATTGTCACCAAATTTGGTAGTCCTAGCTCTTATAATAGCTGAGATCTAGATTTTCACACGGACAGACAGACGGACATGGCTATATCGACTCGGCTGTTGATCCTGAGCCAGAATATATATACTTTATGGGGTCGGAGGTGTCTCCTTCTGCCTGTTACATACATTTTCGGTTTGAACAAAGTTATAATACCCTTCTACTCTATGAGTTTTGTAAAAAAACATTTTTGCACACATTTAATTTTTGATGCGGGCGGGACTCGACCCGTAAATGCATAATAATACTGTTCGTTTTGCAGTCCACAACTTAACCCATTTCACCACCGTACACGCACACACGATTCGGCACAATGCTGCAAGCAGCGCTCCCGGCAGCGCTGTTTACAGCTATGGAAAACGTTAAGCTGAATAACTTCTGTGTTTATTATCCGATTGTTACCAAATTTTCAGAGATCATCTGGCTAGCTATAGTTATCATGTAAACCGAAAGTGAACAATATGGCATCAATATTGCGCTTGTAATCAATGTTTTTTCGATTTACGGGGGCGGAAGGGGGCGTGGCCAAAATCCAAAATAAACTTGATCAGCGTGCAATAATAACACATATTGTCACCAAATTTGGTAGTCCTAGCTCTTATAATAGCTGAGATCTAGATTTTCACACGGACAGACAGACGGACAGACGGACATGGCTATATCGACTCGGCTGTTGATCCTGAGCCAGAATATATATACTTTATGGGGTCGGAGGTGTCTCCTTCTGCCTGTTACATACATTTTCGGTTTGAACAAAGTTATTATACCCTTCTACTCTATGAGTAGCGGGTATAAAAAACATTTTTGCACACATTTAATTTTTGATGCGGGCGGGACTCGAACCCGTAAATGCATAATAGTACTGTTCGTTTTGCAGTCCACAACTTAACCCATTTCACCACCGTACACGCACACACGATTCGGCACAATGCTGCAAGCAGCGCTCCCGGCAGCGCTGTTTACAGCTATGGAAAACGTTAGGCTGAATAACTTCTGTGTTTATTATCCGATTGTTACCAAATTTTCAGAGATCATCTGGCTAGCTATAGTTATCATGTAAACCGAAAGTGAACAATATGGCATCAATATTGGGCTTGTAATCAATGTTTTTTCGATTTACAGGGGCGGAAGGGGGCGTGGCCAAAATTCAAAATATACTTGATCAGCGCTGCAACTAATAACACATATTGTCAGCCAAAACTTTGGTTAGTCCTAGCTCTTATAATAGCTGAGATCTAGATTTTCACACGGAAACGACAGACGGACATGGCTATATCGACTCGGCTGTTGATCCTGAGCCAGAATATATATACTTTATGGGGTCGGAGGTGTCTCCTTCTGCCTGTTACATACATTTTCGGTTTGAACAAAGTTAATAATACCCTTCTACTCTATGAGTAGCGGGTATAAAAAACATTTTTGCACTCAATTTTATTTTTGATGCGGGCGGGACTCGAACCCGTAAATGCATAATAGTACTGTTCGTTTTGCAGTCTACAACTTAACCCATTTTACCACCGTAGACGCACATACGATTCGGTACAATGCTGCAAGCAGCGCTGCCGGCAGCGCTGTTAACAGCTATGGAAAACGTTAGGCTGAATAACTTCTGTGCTTATTATCCGATTGTTACCAAATTTTCAGAGATCATCTGGCTAGCTATAGTTATCATGTAAACCGAAAGTGAACAATATGGCATCAAAATTGCGCTTGTAATCAATGTTTTTTCGATTTACGGGGGCGGAAGGGGGCGTGGCCAAAATCCAAAATAAACTTGATCAGCGTGCAATAATAACACATATTGTCACCAAATTTGGTAGTCCTAGCTCTTATAATAGCTGAGATCTAGATTTTCACACCGACAGACGGACATGGCTTTATCGACTCGGCTGTTGATCTTGAGCCAGAATATATATACTTTATGGGGTCGGAGCTGTCTCCTTCTGCCTGTTACATACATTTTCGGTTTGAACAAAGTTATAATACCCTTCTACTCTATGAGGTGTGGGTATAAAAACATTTTTGTACACATTTAATTACTGATGCGGGCGGGACTCGAACCCGTAAATGCATAATAGTACTGTTCGTTTTGCAGTCCACAACTTAACCCATTTCACCACCGTACACGCACACACGATTCGGCACAATGCTGCAAGCAGCGCTCCCGGCAGCGCTGTTAACAGCTATGGAAAACGTTAGGCTGAATAACTTCTGTGTTTATTATCCGATTGTTACCAAATTTTCAGAGATCATCTGGCTAGCTATAGTTATCATGTAAACCGAAAGTGAACAATATGGCATCAAAATTGCGCTTGTAATCAATGTTTTTTCGATTTACGGGGGCGTGGCCAAAATCCAAAATAAACTTTAACGTGCAATAATAACACATATTTCACCAAATTGGTAGCCCTAGCTTACAGCTATGGAAAACGTTAGGCTGAATAGCTTCTGTGTTTATTATCCGATTGTTACCAAATTTTCAGAGATCATCTGGCTAGCTATAGTTATCATGTAAACCGAAAGTGAACAATATGGCATCAAAATTGCGCTTGTAATCAATGTTTTTTCGATTTACGGGGGCGGAAGGGGGCGTGGCCAAAATCCAAAATAAACTTGATCAGCGTGCAATAATAACACATATTGTCACCAAATTTGGTAGTCCTAGCTCTTATAATAGCTGAGATCTAGATTTTCCACACGAACAGCGGACGGACAGACGGACATGGCTATATCGACTCGGCTGTTGATCCTGAGCCAGAATATATATACTTTATGGGGTGGTTAGTTTTCTCCTTCTGCCTGTTACATACATTTTCGGTTTGAACAAGTTTATACAAAGTTATAATACCCTTCTACTCTATGAGTAGCGGTGTATAAAAAACATTTTTTCACATTTTATTTTTGATGCGGGCGGGACTCGAACCCGTAAATGCATAATAGTACTGTTCGTTTTGCAGTCCACAACTTAACCCATTTCACCACCGTACACGCACACACGATTCGGCACAATGCTGCAAGCAGCGCTCCCGGCAGCGCTGTTTACAGCTATGGAAAACGTTAAGCTGAATAACTTCTGTGTTTATTATCCGATTGTTACCAAATTTTCAGAGATCATCTGGCTAGCTATAGTTATCATGTAAACCGAAAGTGAACAATATGGCATCAAAATTGCGCTTGTAATCAATGTTTTTCGATTTACGGGGGCGGAAGGGGGCGTGGCCAAAATCCAAAATAAACTTGATCAGCGTGCAATAATAACACATATTGTCACCAAATTTGGTAGTCCTAGCTCTTATAATAGCTGAGATCTAGATTTTCACACGGACAGACAGACGGACATGGCTATATCGACTCGGCTGTTGATCCTGAGCCAGAATATATATACTTTATGGGGTCGGAGGTGTCTCCTTCTGCCTGTTACATACATTTTCGGTTTGAACAAAGTTATAATACCCTTCTACTCTATGAGTTGTGGGTATAAAAACATTTTTGCACACATTTAATTTTTGATGCGGGCGGGACTCGAACCCGTAAATGCATAATAGTACTGTTCGTTTTGCAGTCCACAACTTAACCCATTTCACCACCGTACACGCACACACGATTCGGCACAATGCTGCAAGCAGCGCTCCCGGCAGCGCTGTTTACAGCTATGGAAAACGTTAAGCTGAATAACTTCTGTGTTTATTATCCGATTGTTACCAAATTTTCAGAGATCATCTGGCTAGCTATAGTTATCATGTAAACCGAAAGTGAACAATATGGCATCAAAATTGCGCTTGTAATCAATGTTTTTTCGATTTACGGGGGCGGAAGGGGGCGTGGCCAAAATCCAAAATAAACTTGATCAGCGTGCAATAATAACACATATTGTCACCAAATTTGGTAGTCCTAGCTCTTATAATAGCTGAGATCTAGATTTTCACACGGACAGACAGACGGACATGGCTATATCGACTCGGCTGTTGATCCTGAGCCAGAATATATATACTTTATGGGGTCGGAGGTGTCTCCTTCTGCCTGTTACATACATTTTCGGTTTGAACAAAGTTATTATACCCTTCTACTCTATGAGTAGCGGGTATAAAAACATTTTTGCACACATTTAATTTTTGATGCGGGCGGGACTCGAACCCGTAAATGCATAATAGTACTGTTCGTTTTGCAGTCCACAACTTAACCCATTTCACCACCGTACACGCACACACGATTCGGCACAATGCTGCAAGCAGCGCTGCCGGCAGCTCTGCTTACAGCTATGGAAAACGTTAAGCTGAATAACTTCTGTGTTTATTATCCGATTGTTACCAAATTTTCAGAGATCATCTGGCTAGCTATAGATATCATGTAAACCGAAAATGAACAATATGGCATCAAAATTGCGCTTGTAATCAATGTTTTTTCGATTTACGGGGGCGGAAGGGGGCGTGGCCAAAATCCAAAATAAACTTGATCAGCGTGCAATAATAACACATATTGTCACCAAATTTGGTAGTCCTAGCTCTTATAATAGCTGAGATCTAGATTTTCACACGGACGGACAGACGGACAGACGGACATGGCTATATCGACTCGGCTGTTGATCCTGAGCCAGAATATATATACTTTATGGGGTCGGAGGTGTTTCCTTCTGCCTGTTACATACATTTTCGGTTTGAACAAAGTTATAATACCCTTCTACTCTATGAGTAGCGGGTATAAAAACATTTTTGCACACATTTAATTTTTGATGCGGGCGGGACTCGAACCCGTAAATGCACAATTGTACTGTTCGTTTTGCAGTCCACAACTTAACCCATTTCACCACCGTACACGTACACACGATTCGGCACAATGCTGCAAACAGCGCTGCCGGCAGCGCTGCTTACAGCTATGGAAAACGTTAAGCTGAATAACTTCTATGTTTATTATCCGATTGTTACCAAATTTTCAGAGATCATCTGGCTAGCTATAGTTATCATGTAAACCGAAAGTGAAAAATATGGCATCAATATTGCGCTTGTAATCAATGCTTTTTCGATGTACGGGGGCGTGGCCAAAATCCAAAATAAACTTGATCAGAGTGCAATAATAACACATATTTTCCCCAAATTTGGTAGTCCTAGCTCTTATAATAGCTGAGATCTAGATTTTCACACGGACAGACAGACGGACAGACGGACATGGCTATATCGACTCGGCTGTTGATCCTGAGCCAGAATATATATACTTTATGGGGTCGGAGGTGTCTCCTTTTGCCTGTTACATACATTTTCGGTTTGAACAAAGTTATAATACGCTTCTACTCTATGAGTTGTGGGTATAAAAACATTTTTGCACACATTTAATTTTTGATGCGGGCGGGACTCGAACCCGTAAATGCATAATAGTACTGTTCGTTTTGCAGTCCACAACTTAACCCATTTCACCACCGTACACGTACACACGATTCGGCACAATGCTGCAAGCAGCGCTCCCGGCAGCGCTGTTAACAGCCATGGAAAACGTTAAGCTGAATAACTTCTATGTTTATTATCCGATTGTTACCAAATTTTCAGAGATCATCTGGCTAGCTATAGTTATCATGTAAACCGAAAGTGAAAAATATGGCATCAATATTGCGCTTGTAATCAATGTTTTTTCGATTTACGGGGGCGTGGCCAAAATCCAAAATAAACTTGATCAGAGTGCAATAATAACACATATTGTCACCAAATTTGGTAGTCCTAGCTCTTATAATAGCTGAGATCTAGATTTTCACACGGACAGACAGACGGACATGGCTATATCGACTCGGCTGTTGATCCTGAGCCAGAATATATATACTTTATGGGGTCGGAGGTGCCTCCTTCTGCCTGTTACATACATTTTCGGTTTGAACAAAGTTATAATACCCTTCTACTCTATGAGTAGCGGGTATAAACATTTTTGCACTCATTTAATTTTTGATCGGCGGACGAACCAAATCATAATATACTGTTCGTTTTCAGTCCACAACTTAACCCATTTCACCACCGTACACGCACACACGATTCCACAATCTGCAACAGCGCTCCCGGCAGCGCTGCTTACAGCTATGGAAAACGTTAGGCTGAATAACTTGTGTGTTTATTATCCGATTGTTACCAAATTTTCAGAGATTATCTGGCTAGCTATAGATATCATGTAAACCGAAAGTGAACAATATGGCATCAAAATTGCGCTTGTAATCAATGTTTTTTCGATTTACGGGGGCGAAAGGGGGCGTGGCCAAAATCCAAAATAAACTTGATCAGCGTGCAATAATAACACATATTGTCACCAAATTTGGTAGTCCTAGCTCTTATAATAGCTGAGATCTAGATTTTCACACGGACAGACAGACGGACAGACGGACATGGCTATATCGACTCGGCTGTTGATCCTGAGCCAGAATATATATACTTTATGGGGTCGGAGGTGTCTCCTTCTGCCTGTTACATACATTTTCGGTTTGAACAAAGTTATAATACCCTTCTACTCTATGAGTTGTGGGTATAAAAACATTTTTGCACACATTTAATTTTTGATGCGGGCGGGACTCGAACCCGTAAATGCATAATAGTACTGTTCGTTTTGCAGTCCACAACTTAACCCATTTCACCACCGTACACGCACACACGATTCGGCACAATGCTGCAAGCAGCGCTCCCGGCAGCGCTGTTTACAGCTATGGAAAACGTTAAGCTGAATAACTTCTGTGTTTATTATCCGATTGTTACCAAATTTTCAGAGATCATCTGGCTAGCTATAGTTATCATGTAAACCGAAAATGAACAATATGGCATCAAAATTGCGCTTGTAATCAATGTTTTTTCCATTTGCAATAATAACACATATTGTCACCAAATTTGGTAGTCCTAGCTCCTATAATAGCTGAGATCTAGATTTTCACACGGACAGACAGACGGACATGGCTATATCGACTCGGCTGTTGATCCTGAGCCAGAATATATATACTTTATGGGGTCGGAGGTGTCTCCTTCTGCCTGTTACATACATTTTCGGTTTGAACAAAGTTATTATACCCTTCTACTCTATGAGTAGCGGGTATAAAAACATTTTTGCACACATTTAATTTTTGATGCGGGCGGGACTCGAACCCGTAAATGCATAATAGTACTGTTCGTTTTGCAGTCCACAACTTAACCCATTTCACCACCGTACACGCACACACGATTCGGCACAATGCTGCAAGCAGCGCTCCCGGCAGCGCTGCTTACAGCTATGGAAAACGTTAGGCTGAATAACTTCTGTGTTTATTATCCGATTGTTACCAAATTTTCAGAGATCATCTGGCTAGCTATAGTTATCATGTAAACCGAAAGTGAACAATATGGCATCAAAATTGCGCTTGTAATCAATGTTTTTTCGATTTACGGGGGGCGGAAGGGGGCGTGGCCAAAATCCAAAATAAACTTGATCAGCGTGCAATAATAACACATATTGTCACCAAATTTGGTAGTTCTAGCTCTTATAATAGCTGAGATCTAGATTTTCACACGGACAGACAGACGGACATGGCTATATCGACTCGCCTGTTGATCCAGAATACATATACTTTATGGGGTCGGAGGTGTCTCCTTCTGCCTGTTACATACATTTTCGGTTTGAACAAAGTTATAATACCCTTCTACTCTATGAGTTGCGCGTATAAAAACACATTTTTGCACACATTTAATTTTTGATGCGGGCGGGACTCGAACCCGTAAATGCATAATAGTACTGTTCGTTTTGCAGTCCACAACTTAACCCATTTCACCACCGTACACGCACACACGATTCGGCACAATGCTGCAAGCAGCGCTCCCGGCAGCGCTGTTTACAGCTATGGAAAACGTTAAGCTGAATAACTTCTGTGTTTATTATCCGATTGTTACCAAATTTTCAGAGATCATCTGGCTAGCTATAGTTATCATGTAAACCGAAAGTGAACAATATGGCATCAAAATTGCGCTTGTAATCAATGTTTTTTCGATTTACGGGGGCGGAAGGGGGCGTGGCCAAAATCCAAAATAAACTTGATCAGCGTGCAATAATAACACATATTGTCACCAAATTTGGTAGTCCTAGCTCTTATAATAGCTGAGATCTAGATTTTCACACGGACAGACAGAGACAGACGGACATGGCTATATCGACTCGGCTGTTGATCCTGAGCCAGAATATATATACTTTATGGGGTCGGAGGTGCCTCCTTCTGCCTGTTACATACATTTTCGGTTTGAACAAAGTTATTATACCCTTCTACTCTATGAGTAGCGGGTATAAAAACATTTTTGCACACATTTAATTTTTGATGCGGGCGGGACTCGAACCCGTAAATGCATAATAGTACTGTTCGTTTTGCAGTCCACAACTTAACCCATTTCACCACCGTACACGCACACACGATTCGGCACAATGCTGCAAGCAGCGCTCCCGGCAGCGCTGTTTACAGCTATGGAAAACGTTAAGCTGAATAACTTCTGTGTTTATTATCCGATTGTTACCAAATTTTCAGAGATCATCTGGCTAGCTATAGTTATCATGTAAACCGAAAGTGAACAATATGGCATCAAAATTGCGCTTGTAATCAATGTTTTTTCGATTTACGGGGGCGGAAGGGGGCGTGGCCAAAATCCAAAATAAACTTGATAAGCGTGCAATAATAACACATATTGTCACCAAATTTGGTAGTCCTAGCTCTTATAATAGCTGAGATCTAGATTTTCACACGGACAGACGGACATGGCTATATCGACTCGGCTGTTGATCCTGAGCCAGAATATATATACTTTATGGGGTCGGAGGTGTCTCCTTCTGCCTGTTACATACATTTTCGGTTTGAACAAAGTTATTATACCCTTCTAGTCTATGATTAGCGGGTATAAAAACATTTTTGCACACATTTAATTTTTGATGCGGGCGGGACTCGAACCTGTAAATGCATAATAGTACTGTTCGTTTTGCAGTCCGCAACTTAACCCATTTCACCACCGTACACGCACACACGATTCGGCAAAATGCTGCAAGCAGCGCTCCCGGCAGCGCGGCTTACAGCTATGGAAAACGTTAGGCTGAATAACTTCTGTGTTTATTATCCGATTGTTACCAAATTTTCAGAGATCATCTGGGTAGCTATAGTTATCATGTAAACCGAAAGTGAACAATATGGCATCAAAATTGCGCTTGTAATCAATGTTTTTTCGATTTACGGGGGCGGAAGGGGGCGTGGCCAAAATCCAAAATAAACTTGATCAGCGTGCAATAATAACACATATTGTCACCAAATTTGGTAGTCCTAGCTCTTATAATAGCTGAGATCTAGATTTTCACACGGACAGACAGACGGACAGACGGACATGGCTATATCGACTCGGCTGTTGATCCTGAGCCAGAATATATATACTTTATGGGGTCGGAGGTGCCTCCTTCTGCCTGTTACATACATTTTCGGTTTGAACAAAGTTATAATACCCTTCTACTCTATGAGTAGCGGGTATAAAAACATTTTTGCACACATTTAATTTTTGATGCGGGCGGGACTCGAACCCGTAAATGCATAATAGTACTGTTCGTTTTGCAGTCCACAACTTAACCCATTTCACCACCGTACACGCACACACGATTCGGCACAATGCTGCAAGCAGCGCTCCCGGCAGCGCTGTTTACAGCTATGGAAAACGTTAGGCTGAATAACTTCTGTGTTTATTATCCGATTGTTACCAAATTTTCAGAGATCATCTGGCTAGCTATAGTTATCATGTAAACCGAAAATGAACAATATGGCATCAAAATTGCGCTTGTAATCAATGTTTTTCGATTTACGGGGGCGGAAGGGGGCGTGGCCAAAATCCAAAATAAACTTGATCAGCGTGCAATAATAACACATATTGTCACCAAATTTGGTAGTCCTAGCTCTTATAATAGCTGAGATCTAGATTTTCACACGGACAGACAGACGGACAGACGGACATGCTATATCGACTCGGCTGTTGATCCTGAGCCAGAATATATATACTTTATGGGGTCGGAGGTGTCTCCTTCTGCCTGTTACATACATTTTCGGTTTGAACAAAGTTATAATACCCTTCTACTCTATGAGTAGCGGGTATAAAAACATTTTTGCACACATTTAATTTTTGATGCGGGCGGGACTCGAACCCGTAAATGCATAATAGTACTGTTCGTTTTGCAGTCCACAACTTAACCCATTTCACCACCGTACACGCACACACGATTCGGCACAATGCTGCAAGCAGCGCTCCCGGCAGCGCTGCTTACAGCTATGGAAAACGTTAAGCTGAATAACTTCTGTGTTTATTATCCGATTGTTACCAAATTTTCAGAGATCATCTGGCTAGCTATAGTTATCATGTAAACCGAAAGTGAACAATATGGCATCAATATTGCGCTTGTAATCAATGTTTTTTCGATTTACGGGGGCGTGGCCAAAATCCAAAATAAACTTGATCAGAGTGCAATAATAACACATATTGTCCCCAAATTTGGTAGTCCTAGCTCTTATAATAGCTGAGATCTAGATTTTCACACGGACAGACAGACGGACACGGCTATATCGACTCGGCTGTTGATCCTGAGCCAGAATATATATACTTTATGGGGTCGGTGTCCTTTGCCTCCTTCTGCCTGTTACATACATTTTCGGTTTGAACAAAGTTATTATACGGGTATAAACATTTTTGCACACACGCTGCCGGCAGCTCTGCTTACAGCTATGGAAAACGTTAGGCTGAATAACTTGTGTGTTTATTATCCGATTGTTACCAAATTTTCAGAGATTATCTGGCTAGCTATAGATATCATGTAAACCGAAAGTGAACAATATGGCATCAAAATTGCGCTTGTAATCAATGTTTTTTCGATTTACGGGGGCGGAAGGGGGCGTGGCCAAAATCCAAAATAAACTTGATCAGCGTGCAATAATAACACATATTGTCACCAAATTTGGTAGTCCTAGCTCTTATAATAGCTGAGATCTAGATTTTCACAACGGACAGACGGACATGGCTATATCGACTCGGCTGTTGATCCTGAGCCAGAATATATATACTTTATGGGGTCGGAGGTGTTTCCTTCTGCCTGTTACATACATTTTCGGTTTGAACAAAGTTATAATACCCTTCTACTCTATGAGTTGTGGGTATAAAAACATTTTTGTACACATTTAATTTTTGATGCGGGCGGGACTCGAACCCGTAAATGCATAATAGTACTGTTCGTTTTGCAGTCCACAACTTAACCCATTTCACCACCGTACACGCACACACGATTCGGCACAATGCTGCAAGCAGCGCTCCCGGCAGCGCTGTTTACAGCTATGGAAAACGTTAAGCTGAATAACTTCTGTGTTTGTTATCCGATTGTTACCAAATTTTCAGAGATCATCTGGCTAGCTATAGTTATCGTGTAAACCGAAAGTGAACAATATGGCATCAAAATTGCGCTTGTAATCAATGTTTTTTCGATTTACGGGGGCGGAAGGGGGCGTGGCCAAAATCCAAAATAAACTTGATCAGCGTGCAATAATAACACATATTGTCACCAAATTTGGTAGTCCTAGCTCTTATAATAGCTGAGATCTAGATTTTCACACGGACAGACGGACATGGCTATATCGACTCGGCTGTTGATCCTGAGCCAGAATATATATACTTTATGGGGTCGGGGGGTGCTCCTTCTGCCTGTTACATACATTTTCGGTTTGAACAAAGTTATAATATACCTTTTACTAATTTATGAGTAATTTGCAGAAACATTTAATTTTTGATGCGGGCGGGACTCGAACCCGTAAATGCATAATAGTACTGTTCGTTTTGCAGTCCACAACTTAACCCATTTCACCACCGTACACGCACACGATTCGGCACAATGCTGCAAGCAGCGCTGCCGGCAGCGCTGCTTACAGCTATGGAAAACGTTAGGCTGAATAACTTCTGTGTTTATTATCCGATTGTTACCAAATTTTCAGAGATCATCTGGCTAGCTATAGTTATCATGTAAACCGAAAGTGAACAATATGGCATCAAAATTGCGCTTGTAATCAATGTTTTTTCGATTTACGGGGGCGGAAGGGGGCGTGGCCAAAATCCAAAATAAACTTGATCAGCGTGCAATAATAACACATATTGTCACCAAATTTGGTAGTCCTAGCTCTTATAATAGCTGAGATCTAGATTTTCACACGGACAGACAGACGGACAGACGGACATGGCTATATCGACTCGGCTGTTGATCCTGAGCCAGAATATATATACTTTATGGGGTCGGAGGTACTCCTTCTGCCTGTTACATACATTTTCGGTTTGCTATAAAACGTTAGCTGAATAACCTTCTGTCTTATTATCGTCTACCAAATTTTCAGAGTATCTGGCGTATAAAATTAAACAAAGACAATATGCGCTTGTAATCAATTTTTCATTTTTGTACACATTTAATTTTTGATGCGGGCGGGACTCGAACCCGTAAATGCATAATAAGTACTGTTCGTTTTGCAGTCCACAACTTAACCCATTTCACCACCGTACACGCACACACGATTCGGCACAATGCTGCAAGCAGCGCTCCCGGCAGCGCTGTTTACAGCTATGGAAAACGTTAAGCTGAATAACTTCTGTGTTTATTATCCGATTGTTACCAAATTTTCAGAGATCATCTGGCTAGCTATAGTTATCATGTAAACCGAAAGTGAACAATATGGCATCAAAATTGCGCTTGTAATCAATGTTTTTTCGATTTACGGGGGCGGAAGGGGGCGTGGCCAAAATCCAAAATAAACTTGATCAGCGTGCAATAATAACACATATTGTCACCAAATTTGGTAGTCCTAGCTCTTATAATAGCTGAGATCTAGATTTTCACACGGACAGACAACGACAGACGGACATGGCTATATCGACTCGGCTGTTGATCCTGAGCCAGAATATATATACTTTATGGGGTCGGAGGTGTCTCCTTCTGCCTGTTACATACATTTTCGGTTTGAACAAAGTTATAATACCCTTCTACTCTATGAGTAGCGGGTATAAAAATTTTTGCACACATTTAATTTTTGATGCGGGCGGGACTCGAACCCGTAAATGCATAATAGTACTGTTCGTTTTGCAGTCCACAACTTAACCCATTTCACCACCGTACACGCACACACGATTCGGCACAATGCTGCAATGCGCTCGTTAACTACTATATGGAAAACGTTAGGCTGAATAACTTCTGTGTTTATTATCCGATTGTTACCAAATTTTCAGAGATCATCTGGCTAGCTATAGTTATCATGTAAACCGAAAATGAACAAAATAGCATCAGCGCTTGCTTTAATCAATTTTTTTCAAATTTACAGAGCATCATTATGCCAAAATCAAAATAAACTTGATCATGCAATATATAAAACATTGTTCCAAAGGCAGCTATAGCCTTATCATGTAAACCGAAAATGAACAATATGGGACAAACATTGCGCTTGTATATCGACTCGGCTGTTGATCCTGAGCCAGAATATATACTTTATGGGGTCGGAGGTGCCAATCTTTTGCCTGTACATTTTAATTAATTAATTTTTGATGCGGGCGGGACTCGAACCCGTAAATGCATAATAGTACTGTTCGTTTTGCAGTCCACAACTTAACCCATTTCACCACCGTACACGCACACACGATTCGGCACAATGCTGCAAGCAGCGCTCCCGGCAGCGCTGTTTACAGCTATGGAAAACGTTAAGCTGAATAACTTCTGTGTTTATTATCCGATTGTTACCAAATTTTCAGAGATCATCTGGCTAGCTATAGTTATCATGTAAACCGAAAGTGAACAATATGGCATCAAAATTGCGCTTGTAATCAATGTTTTTTCGATTTACGGGGGCGGAAGGGGCGTGGCCAAAATCCAAAATAAACTTGATCAGCGTGCAATAATAACACATATTGTCACCAAATTTGGTAGTCCTAGCTCTTATAATAGCTGAGATCTAGATTTTCACACGGACAGACAGACGGACATGGCTATATCGACTCGGCTGTTGATCCTGAGCCAGAATATATATACTTTATGGGGTCGGAGGTGTCTCCTTCTGCCTGTTACATACATTTTCGGTTTGAACAAAGTTATAATACCCTTCTACTCTATGAGTAGCGGGTATAAAAACATTTTTGCACAATTTAATTTTTGATGCGGGCGGGACTCGAACCCGTAAATGCATAATAGTACTGTTCGTTTTGCAGTCCACAACTTAACCCATTTCACCACCGTACACGCACACACGATTCGGCACAATGCTGCAAGCAGCGCTCCCGGCAGCGCTGTTTACAGCTATGGAAAACGTTAGGCTGAATAACTTCTGTGTTTATTATCCGATTGTTACCAAATTTTCAGAGATCATCTGGCTAGCTATAGTTATCATGTAAACCGAAAGTGAACAATATGGCATCAAAATTGCGCTTGTAATCAATGTTTTTTCGATTTACGGGGGCGGAAGGGGGCGTGGCCAAAATCCAAAATAAACTTGATCAGCGTGCAATAATAACACATATTGTCACCAAATTTGGTAGTCCTAGCTCTTATAATAGCTGAGATCTAGATTTTCACACGGACAGACAGACGGACAATGGCTATATCGACTCGGCTGTTGATCCTGAGCCAGAATATATATACTTTATGGGGTCGGAGGTGTCTCCTTCTGCCTGTTACATACATTTTCGGTTTGAACAAAGTTATAATACCCTTCTACTCTATGAGTAGCGGAAAAAAACATTTTTGCACACATTTAATTTTTGATGCGGGCGGGACTCGAACCCGTAAATGCATAATAGTACTGTTCGTTTTGCAGTCCACAACTTAACCCATTTCACCACCGTACACGCACACACGATTCGGCACAATGCTGCAAGCAGCGCTCCCGGCAGCGCTGTTTACAGCTATGGAAAACGTTAAGCTGAATAACTTCTGTGTTTATTATCCGATTGTTACCAAATTTTCAGAGATCATCTGGCTAGCTATAGTTATCATGTAAACCGAAAGTGAACAATATGGCATCAAAATTGCGCTTGTAATCAATGTTTTTTCGATTTACGGGGGCGGAAGGGGCGTGGCCAAAATCCAAAATAAACTTGATCAGCGTGCAATAATAACACATATTGTCACCAAATTTGGTAGTCCTAGCTCTTATAATAGCTGAGATCTAGATTTTCACACGGACAGACAAACGGACATGGCTATATCGACTCGGCTGTTGATCCTGAGCCAGAATATATATACTTTATGGGGTCGGAGGTGTCTCCTTCTGCCTGTTACATACATTTTCGGTTTGAACAAAGTTATAATACCCTTCTACTCTATGAGTAGCGGGTATAAAAACATTTTTGCACACATTTAATTTTTGATGCGGGCGGGACTCGAACCCGTAAATGCATAATAGTACTGTTCGTTTTGCAGTCCACAACTTAACCCATTTCACCACCGTACACGCACACACGATTCGGCACAATGCTGCAAGCAGCGCTCCCGGCAGCGCTGTTAACAGCTATGGAAAACGTTAAGCTGAATAACTTCTATGTTTATTATCCGATTGTTACCAAATTTTCAGAGATCATCTGGCTAGCTATAGTTATCATGTAAACCGAAAGTGAACAATATGGCATCAATATTGCGCTTGTAATCAATGTTTTTTCGATTTACGGGGGCGTGGCCAAAATCCAAAATAAACTTGATCAGCGTGCAATAATAACACATATTGTCACCAAATTTGGTAGTCCTAGCTCTTATAATAGCTGAGATCTAGATTTTCACACGGACAGACAGACGGACAGACGGACATGGCTATATCGACTCGGCTGTTGATCCTGAGCCAGAATATATATACTTTATGGGGTCGGAGGTGCCTCCTTCTGCCTGTTACATACATTTTCGGTTTGAACAAAGTTATTATACGGGTATAAACATTTTTGCACACACGCTGCCGGCAGCTCTGCTTACAGCTATGGAAAACGTTAGGCTGAATAACTTGTGTGTTTATTATCCGATTGTTACCAAATTTTCAGAGATTATCTGGCTAGCTATAGATATCATGTAAACCGAAAGTGAACAATATGGCATCAAAATTGCGCTTGTAATCAATGTTTTTTCGATTTACGGGGGCGAAAGGGGGCGTGGCCAAAATCCAAAATAAACTTGATCAGCGTGCAATAATAACACATATTGTCACCAAATTTGGTAGTCCTAGCTCTTATAATAGCTGAGATCTAGATTTTCACACGGACAGACAGACGGACAGACGGACATGGCTATATCGACTCGGCTGTTGATCCTGAGCCAGAATATATATACTTTATGGGGTCGGAGGTGTCTCCTTCTGCCTGTTACATACATTTTCGGTTTGAACAAAGTTATAATACCCTTCTACTCTATGAGTTGTGGGTATAAAAACATTTTTGTACACATTTAATTTTTGATGCGGGCGGGACTCGAACCCGTAAATGCATAATAGTACTGTTCGTTTTGCAGTCCACAACTTAACCCATTTCACCACCGTACACGCACACACGATTCGGCACAATGCTGCAAGCAGCGCTCCCGGCAGCGCTGTTTACAGCTATGGAAAACGTTAAGCTGAATAACTTCTGTGTTTATTATCCGATTGTTACCAAATTTTCAGAGATCATCTGGCTAGCTATAGTTATCATGTAAACCGAAAGTAAACAATATGGCATCAAAATTGCGCTTGTAATCAATGTTTTTTCGATTTACGGGGGCGTGCTCAAAATCCAAAATAATCTTGATCAGCATGCAATAATAACACATACTGTCACCAAATTTGGTAGTCCTAGCTCTTATAATAGCTGAGATCTAGATTTTCACACGGACAGACGGACATGGCCATATTGACGCGGCTGTTGATCCTGAGCCAGAATATATATACTTTATGGGGTCGGTGTCTCCTTTTGCCTTTTACATACATTTTCGGTTTGAACAAAGTTATTATACCCTTCTAGTCTATGAGTAGCGGGTATAAACATTTTTGCACACATTTAATTTTTGATGCGGGCGGGACTCGAACCCGTAAATGCATAATAGTACTGTTCGTTTTGCAGTCCACAACTTAACCCATTTCACCACCGTACACGCACACACGATTCGGCACAATGCTGCAAGCAGCGCTCCCGGCAGCGCTGTTAACAGCTATGGAAAACGTTAAGCTGAAAAACTTCTATGTTTATTATCCGATTGTTACCAAATTTTCAGAGATCATCTGGTTAGCTATAGTTATCATGTAAACCGAAAATGAACAATATGGCATCAATATTGCGCTTGTAATCAATGTTTTTTCGATTTACGGGGGCGGAAGGGGGCGTGGCCAAAATCCAAAATAAACTTGATCAGCGTGCAATAATAACACATATTGTCACCAAATTTGGTAGTCCTAGCTCTTATAATAGCTGAGATCTAGATTTTCACACGGACAGACAGACGGACATGGCTATATCGACTCGGCTGTTGATCCTGAGCCAGAATATATATACTTTATGGGGTCGGTGTCTCCTTCTGCCTGTTACATACATTTTCGTTTTGCAGTCCACAACTTAACCCATTTCACCACCGTACACGCACACACGATTCGGCACAATGCTGCAAGCAGCGCTGCCGGCAGCGCTGTTTACAGCTATGGAAAACGTTAAGCTGAATAACTTCTGTGTTTATTATCCGATTGTTACCAAATTTTCAGAGATCATCTGGCTAGCTATAGTTATCATGTAAACCGAAAGTGAACAATATGGCATCAAAATTGCGCTTGTAATCAATGTTTTTTCGATTTACGGGGGCGGAAGGGGGCGTGGCCAAAATCCAAAATAAACTTGATAAGCGTGCAATAATAACACATATTGTCACCAAATTTGGTAGTCCTAGCTCTTATAATAGCTGAGATCTAGATTTTCACACGGACAGACAGACGGACAGACGGACATGGCTATATCGACTCGGCTGTTGATCCTGAGCCAGAATATATATACTTTATGGGGTCGGAGGTGTCTCCTTCTGCCTGTTACATACATTTTCGGTTTGAACAAAGTTATTATACCCTTCTACTCTATGAGTAGCGGGTATAAAAACACATTTTTGCACACATTTAATTTTTGATGCGGGCGGGACTCGAACCCGTAAATGCATAATAGTACTGTTCGTTTTGCAGTCCACAACTTAACCCATTTCACCACCGTACACGCACACACGATTCGGCACAATGCTGCAAGCAGCGCTCCCGGCAGCGCTGCTTACAGCTATGGAAAACGTTAGGCTGAATAACTTCTGTGTTTATTATCCGATTGTTACCAAATTTTCAGAGATCATCTGGCTAGCTATAGTTATCATGTAAACCGAAAGTGAACAATATGGCATCAAAATTGCGCTTGTAATCAATGTTTTTTCGATTTACGGGGGCGGAAGGGGCGTGGCCAAAATCCAAAATAAACTTGATCAGCGTGCAATAATAACACATATTGTCACCAAATTTGGTAGTCCTAGCTCTTATAATAGCTGAGATCTAGATTTTCACACGGACAGACAGACGGACATGGCTATATCGACTCGGCTGTTGATCCTGAGCCAGAATATATATACTTTATGGGGTCGGAGGTGTCTCCTTCTGCCTGTTACATACATTTTCGGTTTGAACAAAGTTATAATACCCTTCTACTCTATGAGTTGTGGGTATAAAAACATTTTTGTACACATTTAATTTTTGATGCGGGCGGGACTCGAACCCGTAAATGCATAATAGTACTGTTCGTTTTGCAGTCCACAACTTAACCCATTTCACCACCGTACACGCACACACGATTCGGCACAATGCTGCAAGCAGCGCTCCCGGCAGCGCTGTTAACAGCTATGGAAAACGTTAGGCTGAATAACTTCTGTGTTTATTATCCGATTGTTACCAAATTTTCAGAGATCATCTGGCTAGCTATAGTTATCATGTAAACCGAAAGTGAACAATATGGCATCAAAATTGCGCTTGTAATCAATGTTTTTTCGATTTACGGGGGCGGAAGGGGGCGTGGCCAAAATCCAAAATAAACTTGATAAGCGTGCAATAATAACACATATTGTCACCAAATTTGGTAGTCCTAGCTCTGATAATAGCTAAGTTCTAGATTTTCACACGGACAGACAGACGGCTGTTGATCCTGAGCCAGAATATATATACTTTATGGGGTCGGTGTCTCCTTCTGCCTGTTACATACATTTTCGGTTTGAACAAAGTTATAATACCCTTCTACTCTATGAGTAGCGGGTATAAACATTTTTGCACACATTTAATTTTTGATGCGGGCGGGACTCGAACCCGTAAATGCATAATAGTACTGTTCGTTTTGCAGTCCACAACTTAACCCATTTCACCACCGTAGACGCACACACGATTCGGCACAATGCTGCAAGCAGCGCTGCCGGCAGCGCTGTTAACAGCTATGGAAAACGTTAAGCTGAATAACTTCTGTGTTTATTATCCGATTGTTACCAAATTTTCAGAGATCATCTGGCTAGCTATAGTTATCATGTAAACCGAAAGTGAACAATATGGCATCAATATTGCGCTTGTAATCAATGTTTTTTCGATTTACGGGGGCGGAAGGGGGCGTGGCCAAAATCCAAAATAAACTTGATAAGCGTGCAATAATAACACATACTGTCACCAAATTTGGTAGTCCTAGCTCTTATAATAGCTGAGATCTAGATTTTCACACGGACAGACAGACGGACTGACGGACATGGCTATATCGACTCGGCTGTTGATCCTGATCCAGAATATATATACTTTATGGGGTCGGTGTCTCCTTCTGCCTGTTACATACAGTTTTGCAGTCAACAACTTAACCCATTTCACCACCGTACACGCACACACGATTCGGCACAATGCTGCACGCAGCACTGCCGGCAGCGCTGCTTACAGCTATGGAAAACGTTAGGCTGAATAACTTCTGTGTTAATTATCCGATTGTTACCAAATTTTCAGAGATCATCTGGCTAGCTATAGTTATCATGTAAACCGAAAGTGAACAATATGGCATCAAAATTGCGCTTGTAATCAATGTTTTTTCGATTTACGGGGGCGGAAGGGGGCGTGGCCAAAATCCAAAATAAACTTGATCAGCGTGCAATAATAACACATATTGTCACCAAATTTGGTAGTCCTAGCTCTTATAATAGCTGAGATCTAGATTTTCACACGGACAGACAGACGGACAGACGGACATGGCTATATCGACTCGGCTGTTGATCCTGAGCCAGAATATATATACTTTATGGGGTCGGAGGTGTCTCCTTCTGCCTGTTACATACATTTTCGGTTTGAACAAAGTTATTATACCCTTTTACTCTATGAGTAGCGGGTATAAAAACATTTTTGCACACATTTAATTTTTGATGCGGGCGGGACTCGAACCCGTAAATGCATAATAGTACTGTTCGTTTTGCAGTCCACAACTTAACCCATTTCACCACCGTACACGCACACACGATTCGGCACAATGCTGCAAGCAGCGCTCCCGGCAGCGCTGTTAACAGCTATGGAAAACGTTAATCTGAAAAACTTCTATGTTTACTATCCGATTGTTACCAAATTTTCAGAGATCATCTGGCTAGCTATAGTTATCATGTAAACCGAAAGTGAACAATATGGCATCAAAATTGCGCTTGTAATCAATGTTTTTTTGATTTACGGGGGCGGAAGGGGGCGTGGCCAAAATCCAAAATAAACTTGATAAGCGCTCCCGGCAGCGCTGTTTACAGCTATGGAAAACGTTAAGCTGAATAACTTCTGTGTTTATTATCCGATTGTTACCAAATCTTCAGAGATCATCTGGCTAGCTATAGTTATCATGTAAACCGAAAGTGAACAATATGGCATCAAAATTGCGCTTGTAATCAATGTTTTTTCGATTTACGGGGGCGGAAGGGAGCGTGGCCAAAATCCAAAATAAACTTGATAAGCGTGCAATAATAACACATATTGTCACCAAATTTGGTAGTCCTAGCTTTGATAATATCTAAGATCTAGATTTTCACACGGACAGACAAACGGACAGACGGACATGGCTATATCGACTCGGCTGTTGATCCTGAGCCAGAATATATATACTTTATGGGGTCGGTGTCTCCTTCTGCCTGTTACATACATTTTCGGTTTGAACAAAGTTATAATACCCTTCTACTCTATGAGTAGCGGGTATAAACATTTTTGCACACATTTAATTTTTGATGCGGGCGGGACTCGAACCCGTAAATTCATAATAGTACTGTTCGTTTTGCAGTCTACAACTTTACCCATTTTACCGCCGTAGACGCACATACGATTTGGTACAATGCTGCAAGCAGCGCTGATTCCGCCCCCGTAAATCGCAAAAACATTGATTACAAGCGCAATTTTGATGCGATATTGTTCATTTCCGGTTTGCATGATATCTATAGCTAGCCAGATGATGTCTGAAAATTTGGTAACAATCGGATAATAAACACAGAAGCTATTTAGCCTAACGTTTTCCGTAGCTGTAAGCAGCGCTGCCGGGAGCGCTCCTTGCAGCATATTACCGAATCGTGTGTGCGTCTACGGTGGTAAAATGGGTTAATTTGTGGACTGCAAAACAAACAGTACTATTATGCACTTACGGGTTCGAGTCCCGCCCGCATCAAAAATTAAATGTGTGCAAAAATGTGTTATACCCGCTACTCATAGAGTAAAAGGGTATACTAACTTTGTTCAAACCGAAAATGTATGTAACAGGCAGAAGGAGACACCTCCGACCCCATAAAGTATATAAATTCTGGCTCCGGATCAGCAGCCGAGTCGATATAGCCATGTCCGTCTGTCCGTCTCTCTGTCCGTGTGAAAATCTAGATCTCAGCTATTATAAGAGCTAGGACTACCAAATTTGGTGAGGATATGTGTTATTATTGCACGCTGATCGAGTTTATTTTGGATTTTGGCCACGCCCCCTTCCGCTCCCGTAAATTGAAAAAACATTGGTTACAAGCACAATTTTGATGCCATATTGTTCACTTTCGGTTTACATGATAACTATAGCTAGACAAATGATCTCTGAATTTGGTAATAATCGGATAATTAACACAGAAGTTATTCAGCCTAACGTTTTCCATAGCTGTAAGCAGCGCTGCCGGCAGTGCTGCGTGCAGCATTGTGCCGAATCGTGTGTGCGTGTACGGTGGTGAAATGGGTTAAGTTGTTGACTGCAAAACTGTATGTAACAGGCAGAAGGAGACACTGACCCCATAAAGTATATATATTCTGGATCATGATCAACAGCCGAGTCGATATAGCCATGTCCGTCTGTCTGTCCGTGTGAAAATCTAGATCTCAGCTATTATAAGAGCTAGGACTACCACATTTGGTGACAGTATGTGTTATTATTGCACGCTTATCAAGTTTATTTTGGATTTTGGCCACGCCCCCTTCCGCCCCCGTAAATCGAAAAAACATTGATTACAAGCGCAATATTGATGCCATATTGATGATCTCTGAAAATTTGGTAACAATCGGATAATAAACATAGAAGTTATTCAGCTTAACGTTTTCCATAGCTGTTAACAGCGCTGCCGGCAGCGCTGCTTGCAGCATTGTACCGAATCGTATGTGCGTCTACGGTGGTAAAATGGGTTAAGTTGTAGACTGCAAAACGAACAGTACTATTATGCATTTACGGGTTCGAGTCCCGCCCGCATCAAAAATTAAATGTGTGCAAAAATGTTTATTCCCGCTACTCATAGAGTAGAAGGGTATTATAACTTTGTTCAAACCGAAAATGTATGTAACAGGCAGAAGGAGACACCGACCCCATAAAGTATATATATTCTGGCTCAGGATCAACAGCCGAGTCGATATAGCCCTGTCCGTCTGTCCGTCTGTATGTCCGTGTGAAAATCTAGATCTCAGCTATTATAAGAGCTAGGACTACCAAATTTGGTGACAGTATGTGTTATTATTGCACGGTTATCAAGTTTATTTTGGATTTTGGCCACGCCCCCTTCCGCCCCCGTAAATCGAAAAAACATTGATTACAAGCGCAATATTGATGCCATATTGATGATCTCTGAAAATTTGGTAACAATCGGATAATAAACACAGAAGCTATTTAGCCTAAAGTTTTCCGTAGCTGTAAGCAGCGCTGCCGGGAGCGCTGCTTGCAGCATTGTACCGAATCGTGTGTGCGTCTACGGTGGTAAAATGGGTTAAGTTGTGGACTGCAAAACAAACAAAAATTAAATGTGTGCAAAAATGTGTTTTTATACCCGCTACTCATAGAGTAAAAGGGTATAATAACTTTGGTCAAACCGAAAATGTATGTAACAAGCAGAAGGAGACACCTCCGACCCCATAAAGTATATATATTCTGGCTCCGGATCAACAGCCGAGTCGATATAGCCATGTCCGTCTGTCCGTCTGTCTGTCCGTGTGAAAATCTAGATCTCAGCTATTATAAGAGCTAGGACTACCAAATTTGGTGACAATATGTGTTATTATTGCACGCTTATCAAGCTTATTTTGGATTTTGGCCACGCCCCCTTCCGCCCCCGTAAATCGAAAAAACATTGATTACAAGCGCAATTTTGATGCCATATTGTTCACTTTCGGTTTACATGATAACTATAGCTAGCCAGATGATCTCTGAAGATTTGGTAACAATCGGATAATAAACACAGAAGCTATTCAGCTTAACGTTTGCCATAGCTAGCCAATAATAACACATATTGTCACCAAATTTGGTAGTCCTAGCTTTGATAATAGCTAAGATCTAGATTTTCACACGGACAGACAGACGGACAGACGGACATGGCTATATCGACTCGGCTGTTGATCCTGAGCCAGAATATATATACTTTATGGGGTCGGTGTCTCCTTCTGCCTGTTACATACATTTTCGGTTTGAGCTAAGTTATAATACCCTTCTACTCTATGAGTAGCGGGTATAAACATTTTTGCACACATTTAATTTTTGATGCGGGCGGGACTCGAACCCGTAAATGCATAATAGTACTGTTCGTTTTGCAGTCTACAACTTAACCCATTTTACCACCGTAGACGCACATACGATTTGGTACAATGCTGCAAGCAGCGCTGCCGGCAGCGCTGTTAACAGCTATGGAAAACGTTAAGCTGAATGACTTCTATGTTTATTATCCGATTGTTACCAAATTTTTAGAGATCATCAATATGGCATCAATATTGCGCTTGTAATTAATGTTTTTTCGATTTACGGGGGCGGAAGGGGGCGTGGCCAAAATCCAAAATAAACTTGATAAGCGTGCAATAATAACACATACTGTCACCAAATTTGGTAGTCCTAGCTCTTATAATAGCTGAGATCTAGATTTTCACACGGACAGAGAGACGGACAGTCGGACATGGCAATATCGACTCGGGTGTTGATCCGGAGCCAGAATTTATATACTTTATGGGGTCGGAGGTGTCTCCGTCTGCCTGTTACATACATTTTCGGTTTGAACAAAGTTATTATACCCTTTTACTCTATAAGTAGCGGGTATAAAAACACATTTTTGCACACATTTAATTTTTGATGCGGGCGGGACTCGAACCCGTAAATGCATAATAGTACTGTTCGTTTTGCAGTCTACAACTTAACCCATTTTACCACCGTAGACGCACATACGATTTGGTACAATGCTGCAAGCAGCGCTGCCGGCAGCGCTGTTAACAGCTATGGAAAACGTTAAGCTGAAAAACTTCTATGTTTATTATCCGATTGTTACCAAATTTTCAGAGATCATCTGGCTAGCTATAGTTATCATGTAAACCGAAAGTGAACAATATGGCATCAATATTGCGCTTGTAATCAATGTTTTTTCGATTTACGGGGGCGTGGCCAAAATCCAAAATAAACTTGATCAGCGTGCAATAATAACACATATTATCACCAAATTTGGTAGTCCTAGCTCTTATAATAGCTGAGATCTAGATTTTCCCACGGACAGACAGACGGACATGGCTATATCGACTCGGCTGTTGCTTACAGCTATGGAAAACGTTAGGCTGAATAACTTCTGTGTTTATTATCCGATTGTTAACAAATTTTTAGACATCATCTGGCTTGCTATAGATATCATGCAAACCGGAAATGAACTATATGGCATCAAAATTGAACTTGTAATCGATGTTTTTTCGATTTACGGGGGCGGAAGGGGGCGTGGCCAAAATGCGAAATAAACTTGATCAGCGTGCAATAATAACACATATTGTCACCAAATTTGGTAGTCCTAGTTCTTATAATAGCTGAGATCTAGATTTTCACACGGACCGACAGACGGACAGACGGACATGGCTATATCGACTCAGCTGTTGATCCTGATCCAGAATATATATACTTTATGGGGTCGGAGGTGTCTCCTTCTGGCTGTTACATACATTTTCGGTTTGAACAAAGATATACTACCCTTCTACTCTATGAGTAGCGGGTATAACAAGTAAGAAAGCTACGGTCGAGAATGCTCGACTGTAATATACCCTGCTGCCGGCAGCGCTGCTAACAGCTATGGAAAACGTTAGGCTGATTAACTTCTGTGTTTATTATCCGATTGTTACCAAATTTTCAGAGATCATCTGGCTAGCTATAGTTATCATGTAAACCGAAAGTGAACAATATGGCATCAAAATTGTGCTTGTAACCAATGTTTTTTCGATTTACGGGGGCGGAAGGGGGCGTGGCCAAAATCCAAAATAAACTTGATAAGCGTGCAATAATAACACATATTATCACCAAATTTGGTAGTCCTAGCTCTTATAATAGCTGAGATCTAGATTTTCCCACGGACAGACAGACGGACATGGCTATATCGACTCGGCTGTTGCTTACAGCTATGGAAAACGTTAGGCTGAATAACTTCTGTGTTTATTATCCGATTGTTAACAAATTTTTAGACATCATCTGGCTTGCTATAGATATCATGCAAACCGGAAATGAACTATATGGCATCAAAATTGAACTTGTAATCGATGTTTTTTCGATTTACGGGGGCGGAAGGGGGCGTGGCCAAAATGCGAAATAAACTTGATCAGCGTGCAATAATAACACATATTGTCACCAAATTTGGTAGTCCTAGTTCTTATAATAGCTGAGATCTAGATTTTCACACGGACCGACAGACGGACAGACGGACATGGCTATATCGACTCAGCTGTTGATCCTGATCCAGAATATATATACTTTATGGGGTCGGAGGTGTCTCCTTCTGCCTGTTACATACATTTTCGGTTTGAACAAAGATATACTACCCTTCTACTCTATGAGTAGCGGGTATAACAAGTAAGAAAGCTACGGTCGAGAATGCTCGACTGTAATATACCCTGCTGCCGGCAGCGCTGCTAACAGCTATGGAAAACGTTAGGCTGATTAACTTCTGTGTTTATTATCCGATTGTTACCAAATTTTCAGAGATCATCTGGCTAGCTATAGTTATCATGTAAACCGAAAGTGAACAATATGGCATCAAAATTGTGCTTGTAACCAATGTTTTTTCGATTTACGGGGGCGGAAGGGGGCGTGGCCAAAATCCAAAATAAACTTGATAAGCGTGCAATAATAACACATATTGTCACCAAATTTGGTAGTCCTAGCTCTTATAATAGCTGAGATCTAGATTTTCCCACGGACAGACAGACGGAAAAACGTCCGGAGGTGTCTCCTTCTGCCTGTTACATACATTTTCGGTTTGAGCAAAGTTATTATACCCTTTTACTCTATGAGTAGCGGGTATAAAAACATTTAAAATGAACAATATCGCATCAAAATTGCGCTTGTAATCAATGTTTTTTCGATTTACGGGGGCGGAAGGGGCGTGGCCAAAATCCAAAATAAACTTGATAAGCGTGCAATAATTAGACATATTGTCACCAAATTTGGTAGTCCTAGCTCTTTTAATAGTTGAGATCTAGATTTTCACACGGACAGACAGACGGACAGACGGACATGGCTATATCGACTCGGCTGTTGCTTAGAGCTATGGAAAACGTTAGGCTGAATAACTTCTGTGTTTATTATCCGATTGTTACCAAATTTTTAGACATCATCTGGCTTGCTATAGATATTATGCAAACCGGAAATGAACTATATGGCATCAAAATTGAACTTGTAATCAATGTTTTTTCGATTTACGGGGGAGGAAGGGGGCGTGGCCAAAATGCAAAATAAACTTGATCAGCGTGCAATAATAACATATTGTCACCAAATTTGGTAGTCCTAGTTTTTATAATAGCTGTAATCTAGGTTTTCACACGGACCGACAGACGGACAGACGGACATGGCTATATCGACTCAGCTGTTGATCCTGAGCCAGAATATATATACTTTATGGGGTCGGAGGTGTCTCCTTCTGCCTGTTACATACATTTTCGGTTTGAACAAAGATATAATACCCTTCTACTCTATGAGTAGCGGGTATAACAAGTAAGAAAGCTACGGTCGAGAATGCTCGACTGTAATATACCCGCTACCCAGCTGCTCGTACATCATTTATTTGCGGAACAAAAAAAAAATGGCTACAATCATATTTTGACCGTAAACGGCTGAGGACTTACAATATTTATGCAAAGTCAAAATCTAAAATAAAAAAAAAAAACATTTTTGCACACATTTAGTTTTTGATGCGGGCGGGACTTGAACCCGTAAATGCATAATAGTACTGTTCGTTTTGCAGTCCAAAACTTAACCCATTTCACCACCGTACACGCACACACGATTCGGTACAATGCTGCAAGCAGCGCTGCCGGCAGCGCTGCTAACAGCTATGGAAAACGTTAGGCTGAATAACTTCTGTGTTTATTATCCGATTGTTACCAAATTTTCAGAGATCATCTGGCTAGCTATAGTTATCATGTAAACCGAAAGTGAACAATATGGCATCAAAATTCTGCTTGTAACCAATGTTTTTTCGATTTACGGGGGCGGAAGGGGGCGTGGCCAAAATCCAAAATAAACTTGATCAGCGTGCAATAATAACACATATTGTCACCAAATTTGGTAGTCCTAGCTCTTATAATAGCTGAGATCTAGATTTTCCCACGGACAGACAGACGGAAAAACGTCCGGAGGTGTCTCCTTCTGCCTGTTACATACATTTTCGGTTTGAACAAAGTTATTATACCCTTTTACTCTATGAGTAGCGGGTATAAAAACATTTAAAATGAACAATATCGCATCAAGATTGCGCTTGTAATCAATGTTTTTTCGATTTACGGGGGCGGAAGGGGCGTGGCCAAAATCCAAAATAAACTTGATAAGCGTGCAATAATAACACATATTGTCACCAAATTTGGTAGTCCTAGCTCTTATAATAGTTGAGATCTAGATTTTCACACGGACAGACAGACGGACATGGCTATGTTGACTCGGCTGTTGCTTAGAGCTATGGAAAACGTTAGGCTGAGTAACTTCTGTGTTTATTATCCGATTGTTACCAAATTTTTAGACATAATCTGGCTTGCTATAGATATCATGCAAACCGGAAATGAACTATATGGCATCAAAATTGAATTTGTAATCAATGTTTTTTCGATTTACGGGGGCGGAAGGGACGTGGCCAAAATCCAAAATAAACTTAATAAGCGTGCAATAATAACACATGTCACCAAATTTGGTAGTCCTAGCTCTTATAATAGTTGAGATCTAGATTTTCACACGGACAGACAGACGGACATGGCTATATCGACTCGGCTGTTGCTTAGAGCTATGAAAAACGTTAGGCTGAATAACTTCTGTGTTTATTATCCGATTGTTACCAAATTTTTAGACTTCAACTGGCTTGCTATAGATATCATGCAAACCGGAAATGAACTATTTGTCATCAAAATTGAACTTGTAATCAATGTTTTTTCGATTTACGGGGGCGGAAGGGGGCGTGGCCAGAATGCAAAATAAACTTGATCAGCGTGCAATAATAAACCATATTGTCACCAAATTTGGTAGTCCTAGTTTTTATAATAGCTGAGATCTAGATTTTCACACGGACCGACAGACGGACAGACGGACATGGCTATATCGACTCAGCTGTTGATCCTGAGCCAGAATATATATACTTTGTTGGGTCGGAGGTGTCTCCTTCTGCCTGTTACATACATTTTCGGTTTGAACAAAGATATAATACCCTTCTACTCTATGAGTAGCGGGTATAACAAGTAAGAAAGCTACGGTCGAGAATGCTCGACTGTAATATACCCGCTACCCAGCTGCTCGTACATCATTTATTTGCGGAACAAAAAAAAATGGCTACAATCATATTTTGACCGTAAAAGGCTGAGGACTTACAATATTTATGCAAAGTTAAAATCTAAAATAAAAAAAAAACATTTTTGCACACATTTAATTTTTGATGCGGGCGGGACTTGAACCCGTAAATGCATAATAGTACTGTTCGTTCTGCAGTCCAAAACTTAACCCATTTCACCACCGTACACGCACACACGATTCGGTACAATGCTGCAAGCAGCGCTGCCGGCAGCGCTGCTTACAGCTATGGAAAACGTTAAGCTGAATAACTTCTGTGTTTATTATCCCATTGTTGCCAAATTTTTAGACATCATCTGGCTAGCTATAGATATCATGCAAACCGGAAATGAACTATATGGCATCAAAATTGCACTTGTAATCAATGTTTTTTCGATTTACGGGGCCCAAAGGGGGCGTGGCCAAAATCCAAAATAAACTTGATCAGCGTGCAATAATAACACATATTGTCACCAAATTTGGTAGTCCTAGCTCTTATAATAGCTGAGACCTAGATTTTCACACGGACAGACAGACGGACAGACGGACATGGCTATATCGACTCGGCTGTTGATCCTGAGCCAGAATATATATACTTTATGGGGTCGGAGGTGTCTCCTTCTGCCTGTTACATACATTTTCGGTTTGAACAAAGATATAATACCCTTCTACTCTATGAGTAGCGGGTATAACAAGTAAGAAAGCTACGGTTAGTATGCTCGATTGTAATATACCCGCTACCCAGCTGCTGGTACATCATTTATTTGCGGAACAAAAAAAAAATGGCTACAATCATATTTTGACCGTAAAAGGCTGAGGACTTACAATATTTATGCAAAGTCAAAATCTAAAATAAAAAAAAAACATTTTTGCACACATTTAAATTTTGATGCGGGCGGGACTTGAACCCGTAAATGCATAATAGTACTGTTCGTTTTGCAGTCCAAAACTTAACCCATTTCACCACCGTACACGCACACACGATTCGGTACAATGCTGCAAGCAGCGCTGCCGGCAGCGCGGCTTACAGCTATGGAAAACGTTAGGCTAAATAACTTCTGTGTTTATTATCCGATTGTTACCTAACTTTGAGACGTCATCTGGCTAGATATATATATCATGCAAACCGAAAATGAACTACATGGCATCAAAATTGCACTTGTAATCAATGTTTTTCGATATACGGGGCCGGAAGGGGGCGTGGCCAAAATCCAAAATAAACTTGATCAGCGTGCAATAATAACACATATTGTCACCAAATTTGGTAGTCCTAGCTCTTATAATAGCTGAGATCTAGATTTTCCCACGGACAGACAGACGGACAGACGTCCGGAGGTGTCTCCTTCTGCCTGTTACATACATTTTCGGTTTGAACAAAGTTATTATACCCTTTTACTCTATGAGTAGTGGGTATAAAAACATTTTTGCACACATTTTTGATGCGGGCGAGACTCGAACCCGTAAATGCATAATAGTACTGTTCGTTTTGCAGTCCACAACTTAACCCATTTCACCACCGTACAGGCACACACGATTCGGTACAATGCTGTAAGCAGCGCTGCCGACAGCGCGGCTTACAGCTATGGAAAACGTTAGGCTGAATAACTTCTGTATTTATTATCCGATTGTTACTTAAATTTGAGACGTCATCTGGCTAGCTAATGAAATGAACTACATGGCATTAAAATTGCACTTGTAATCAATGTTTTTTCGATTTACGGGGCCGGAAGCGGGCGTGGCCAAAATCCAAAATAAACTTGATCAGCGTGCAATAATAACACATATTGTCACCAAATTTGGTAGTCCTAGCTCTTATAATAGCTGAGATCTAGATTTTCACACGGACAGACAGACGGACAGACGGACATGGCTATATCGACTCAGCTGTTGATCCTGAGCCAGAATATATATACTTTATGGGGTCGGAGGTGTCTCCTTCTGCCTGTTACATACATTTTCGGTTTGAACAAAGATATAATACCCTTCAACTCTATGAGTAGCGGGTATAACAAGTAAGAAAACTACAGTCGAGTATGCTTGACTGTAATATACCCGCTACCCAGCTGCTCGTACATCATTTATTTGCGGAACAAAAAAAAATGGCTACAATCATATTTTGACCGTAAAAGGCTGAGGACTTACAATATTTGTGCAAAGTCAAAATCTAAAATAAAAAAAAAAACATTTTTCCACACATTTAATTTTTGATGCGGGCGGGACTTGAACCCGTACATGCATAATAGTACTGTTCGTTTTGCAGTCCACAACTTAACCCATTTCACCACCGTACAGGCACACACGATTCGGTACAATGCTGTAAGCAGCGCTGCCGACAGCGCGGCTTACAGCTATGGAAAACGTTAGGCTGAATAACTTCTGTGTTTATTATCCGATTGTTACCTAACTTTGAGACGTCATCTGGCTAGCTATATGTATCATGCAAACCGGAAATGAACTACATGGCATCAAAATTGCACTTGTAATCAATGTTTTTTCGATATACGGGGCCGGAAGGGGGCGTGGCCAAAATCCAAAATAAACTTGATCAGCGTGCAATAATAACACATATTGTCACCAAATTTACTCTATGAGTAGCGGGTATAAAAACATTTTTGCACACATTTTTGATGCGGGCGGGACTCGAACCCGTAAATGCATAATAGTACTGTTCGTTTTGCAGTCCACAACTTAACCCATTTCACCACCGTACAGGCACACACGATTCGGTACAATGCTGTAAGCAGCGCTGCCGACAGCGCGGCTTACAGCTATGGAAAACGTTAGGCTGAATAACTTCTGTGTTTATTATCCGATTGTTACCTAACTTTGAGACGTCATCTGGCTAGCTAATGAAATGAACTACATGGCATTAAAATTGCACTTGTAATCAATGTTTTTTCGATTTACGGGGCCGGAAGCGGGCGTGGCCAAAATCCAAAATAAACTTGAACAGCGTGCAATAATAATACATATTGTCATCAAATTTGGTAGTCCTAGCTCTTATAATAGCTGAGATCTAGATTTTCTCACGGACAGACAGATGGACAGACGGACATGGCTATATCGACTCGGCTGTTGATCCTGAGCCAGAATATATATACTTTATGGGGTCGGAGGTGTCTCCTTCTGCCTGTTACATACATTTTCGGTTTGAACAAAGATATAATACCCTTCTACTCTATGAGTAGCGGGTATAACAAGTAAGAAAGCTACGGTCGAGAATGCTCGACTGTAATATACCCGCTACCCAGCTGCTCGTACATCATTTATTTGCGGAACAAAAAAAAATGGCTACAATCATATTTTGACCGTAAAAGGCTGAGGACTTACAATATTTATGCAAAGTTAAAATCTAAAATAAAAAAAAAACATTTTTGCACACATTTAATTTTTGATGCGGGCGGGACTTGAACCCGTAAATGCATAATAGTACTGTTCGTTCTGCAGTCCAAAACTTAACCCATTTCACCACCGTACACGCACACACGATTCGGTACAATGCTGCAAGCAGCGCTGCCGGCAGCGCTGCTTACAGCTATGGAAAACGTTAGGCTGAATAACTTCTGTGTTTATCCGATTGTTACCAAATTTTGAAAGATCATCTGGCTAGCTATAGTTATCATGTAAACCGAAAGTGAACAATATGGCATTAAAATTGCGTTTGTAATCAATGTTTTTTCGATTTACGGGGGCAGGAGGGGGCGTGGCCAAAATCCAAAATAAACTTGATAAGCGTGCAAAAATAACACATTTTGTCACCAAATTTGGTAGTCCTAGCTCTTATAATAGCTGAGATCTAGATTTTCACACGGACAGACAGACGGACAGACGGACATGGCTATATCGACTCGGCTGTTGATCCTGAGCCAGAATATATATACTTTATGGGGTCGGAGGTGTCTCCTTCTGCCTGTTACATACATTTTCGGTTTGAACAAAGTTATAATACCCTTCTACTCTATGAGTAGCGGGTATAAACATTTTTGCACACATTTAATTTTTGATGCGGGCGGGACTCGAACCCGTAAATGCATAATAGTACTGTTCGTTTTGCAGTCAACAACTTAAACCATTTCACCACCGTTCACGCACACACGATTCTTCACAATGCTGCAAGCAGCGCTGCCGGCAGCGCTGCTTACAGCTATGGAAAACGTTAGGCTGAATAACTTCTGTGTTTATTATCCGATTGTTACCAAATTTTCAGAGATCATTTGGCTAGCTATAGTTATCATGTAAACCGAAAGTGAACAATACGCGGGCGTGGCCAAAATCCAAAATAAACTTAAACAGCGTGCAATAATAGTACATACTGTCATCAAATTTGGTAGTCCTAGCTCTTATAATAGCTGAGATCTAGATTTTCACACGGACAGACAGACGGACAGACGGACATGGCTATATCGACTCGGCTGTTGATCCTGAGCCAGAATATATATACTTTATGGGGTCGGTGTCTCCTTCTGCCTGTTACATACATTTTCGGTTTGAACAAAGTTATAATACCCTTCTACTCTATGAGTAGCGGGTATAAAAACATTTTTGCACACATTTAATTTTTGATGCGGCCGGGACTCGAACCCGTAAATGCATAATAGTACTGTTCGTTTTGCAGTCCACAACTTAACCCATTGGTACAGCGCTGCCGGCAGCGCTGCTTACAGCTATGGAAAACGTTAAGCTGAATAACTGCTGTGTTTATTATCCGATTGTTACCAAATTTTCAGAGATCATTTGGCTAGCTATAGTTATCATGTTAACCGAAAATGAACAATATGGCATCAAAATTGCACTTGTTATAAATGTTTTTTCGATTTGCGGAGGAAGAAGGGGGCGTGGCCAAAATCCAAAATAAACATGATCAGCGTGCAATAATAACACATATTGTCACCAAATTTGGTAGTCCTAGCTCTTATAATAGCTAAGATCTAGATTTTCACACGGACAGACAGACGGACAGACGGACATGGCTATATCGACTCGGCTGTTGATCCTGAGCCAGAATTTATATACTTTATGGGGTCGGAGGTGTCTCCTTCTGCCTGTTACATACATTTTCGGTTTGAACAAAGTTTTAATACCCTTCTACTCTATGAGTGGCGGGTATAAACATTTTTGGACACATTTAATTTTTGATGCGGGCGGGACTCGAACCCGTAAATGCATAATAGTACTGTTCGTTTTGCAGTCCACAACTTAACCCATTTCACCACTGTACACGCACACAAGACTCGGTACAATGCTGCAAGCAGCACTGCCGGCATCAAAATTGCACTTGTAATCAATTTTTTTTTCGATTTACGGGGGCAGAAGGGGGCGTGGCCAAAATCTAAAATAAACTTGATCAGCGTGCAATAATAACACATATTGTCACCAAATTTGGTAGTCCTAGCTCTTATAATAGCTGAGATCTAGATTTTCACACGGACATACAGACGGACAGACGGACATGGCTATATCGACTCAGCTGTTGATCCTGAGCCAGAATATATATACTTTATGGGGTCGGAGGTGTCTCCTTCTGCCTGTTACATACATTTTCGGTTTGAACAAAGCTTTAATACCCTTCTACTCTATGAGTAGCGGGTATAAACATTTTGGCACACATTTAATTTTTGATGCGGGCGGGACTCGAACCCGTAAATGCATAATAGTACTGTTCGTTTTGCAGTCCACAACTTAACCCATTTCACCACTGTACACGCACACACGATTCGGTACAATGCTGCAAGCAGCACTGCGGGCATCAAAATTGCACTTGTCATCAATGTTTTTTCGATTTACGGGGGCGGAAAGGGGCGTGGCCAAAATCCAAAATAAACTTGATCAGCGTGCAATAATAACACATATTGTCACCAAATTTGGTAGTCCTAGCTCTTATAATAGCTGAGATCTAGATTTTCACACGGACAGACAGACGGACAGATGTCCGGAGGTGTCTCCTTCTGCCTGTTACATACATTTTCGGTTTGAACAAAGTTATTATACCCTTTTACTCTATGAGTAGCGGGTATAAAAACATTTTTGCACACATTTTTGATGCGGGCGGGACTCGAACCCGTAAATGCATAATAGTACTGTTCGTTTTGCAGTCCACAACTTAACCCATTTCACCACCGTACACGCACACACGATTCGGCACAATGCTGCAAGCAGCGCTCCCGGCAGCGCTGTTTACAGCTATGGAAAATGTTAAGCTGAATAACTTCTGTGTTTATTATCCGATTGTTACCAAATTTTTAGAGATCATCTGGCTAGCTATAGTTATCATGTAAACCGAAAGTGAACAATATGGCATTAAAATTGCGCTTGTAATCAATGTTTTTTCGATTTACGGGGGCAGAAGGGGGCGTGGCCAAAATCCAAAATAAACTTGATAAGCGTGCAATAATAACACATATTGTCACCAAATTTGGTAGTCCTAGCTCTTATAATAGCTGAGATCTAGATTTTCACACGGACAGACAGACGGACAGACGGACATGGCTATATCGTCTCGGCTGTTGATCCTGAGCCAGAATATATATACTTTATGGGGTCGGAGGTGTCTCCTTCTGCCTGTTACATACATTTTCGGTTTGAACAAAGTTATAATACCCTTCTACTCTATGAGTAGCGGGTATAACAAGTAAGAAAGCTACAGTCGAGTATGCTTGACTGTAATATACCTGCTACCCAGCTGCTCGTACATCATTTATTTGCGGAACAAAAAAAAATGGCTACAATCATATCTTGACCGTAAAAGGCTGAGGACTTACAATATTTATGCAAAGTCAAAATCTAAAATAAAAAAAAAACATTTTTGCACACATTTAATTTTTGATGCGGGCGGGACTTGAACCCGTAAATGCATAATAGTACTGTTCGTTTTGCAGTCCAAAACTTAACCCATTTCACCACCGTACACGCACACACGATTCGGTACAATGCTGCAAGCAGCGCTGCCGGCAGCGTGCAATAATTACCCATATTGTCACCAAATTTGGTAGTCCTAGTTCTTATAATAGCTGAGATCTAGATTTTCACACGGACCGACAGACGGACATGGCTATATCGACTCAGCTGTTGATCCTGAGCCAGAATATATATACTTTATGGGGTCGGAGGTGTCTCCTTCTGCCTGTTACATACATTTTCGGTTTGAACAAAGATATAATACCCTTCTACTCTATGAGTAGCGGGTATAACAAGTAAGAAAGCTACGGTCGAGTATGCTCGATTGTAATATACCCGCTACCCAGCTGCTCGTACATCATTTATTTGCGGAACAAAAAAAAATGGCTACAATCATATTTTGACCGTAAAAGGCTGAGGACTTACAATATTTATGCAAAGTCAAAATCTAAAATAAAAAAAAAACATTTTTGCACACATTTAATTTTTGATGCGGGCGGGACTTGAACCCGTAAATGCATAATAGTACTGTTCGTTTTGCAGTCCAAAAACTTAACCCATTTCACCACCGTACACGCACACACGATTCGATACAATGCTGCAAGCAGCGCTGCCGGCAGCGTGCAATAATTACCCATATTGTCACCAAATTTGGTAGTCCTAGTTCTTATAATAGCTGAGATCTAGATTTTCACACGGACCGACAGACGGACAGACGGACATGGCTATATCGACTCAGCTGTTGATCCTGAGCCAGAATATATATACTTTATGGGGTCGGAGGTGTCTCCTTCTGCCTGTTACATACATTTTCGGTTTGAACAAAGATTTAATACCCTTCTACTCTATGAGTAGCGGGTATAACAAGTAAGAAAGCTACGGTCGAGTATGCTCGATTGTAATATACCCGCTACCCAGCTGCTCGTACATCATTTATTTGCGGAACAAAAAAAAAATGGCTACAATCATATTTTGACCGTAAAAGGCTGAGGACTTACAATATTTATGCAAAGTCAAAATCTAAAATAAAAAAAAAACATTTTTGCACACATTTAATTTTTGATGCGGGCGGGACTTGAACCCGTAAATGCATAATAGTACTGTTCGTGTTGCAGTCCAAAACTTAACCCATTTCGCCACCGTACACGCACACACGATTCGGTACAATGCTGCAAGCAGCGCTCCCGGCAGCGCTGTTTACAGCTATGGAAAACGTTAAGCTGAATAACTTCTGTGTTTATTATCCGATTGTTACCAAATTTTTAGACATCATCTGGCTAGCTATAGGTATAATGCAAACCGGAAATGAACTACATGGCATCAAAATTGCACTTGTATTCAATGTTTTTTCGATTTACGGGGCCGGAAGGGGGCGCGGCCAAAATCCAAAATAAACTTGATAAGCGTGCAATAATAATACATATTGTCACCAAATTTGGTAGTCCTAGCTCTTATAATAGCTGAGATCTAGATGTTCCCACGGACAGACAGACGCACAGACGTCCGGAGGTGTCTCCTTCTGGCTGTTACATACATTTTCGGTTTGAACAAAGTTGTTATACCCTTTTACTCTATGAGTAGCGGGTATAAAAACATTTTTGCACACATTTTTGATGCGGGCGGGACTCGAACCCGTAAATGCATAATAGTACTATTCGTTTTGCAGTCCACAACTTAACCCATTTCACCACCGTACACGCACACACGATTCGGCACAATGCTGCAAGCAGCGCTCCCGGCAGCGCTGTTTACAGCTATGGAAAACGTTAAGCTGAATAACTTCTGTGTTTATTATCCGATTGTTACCAAATTTTCAGAGATCATCTGGCTAGCTATAGTTATCATGTAAACCAAACAATATGGCATTAAAATTGTGCTTGTAACCAATGTTTTTTCGATTTACGGGGGCGGAACGGGGCGTGGTCAAAATCCAAAATAAACTTGATAAGCGTGCAATAAAAACACATATTGTCACCAAATTTGGTAGTCCTAGCTCTTATAATAGCTGAGATCTAGATTTTCACACGGACAGACAGACGGACATGGCTATATCGACTCGGCTGTTGATCCTGAGCCAGAATATATATACTTTATGTGGTCGGAGGTGTCTCCTTCTGCCTGTTGCATACATCTGCGGTTTGAACAAAGTTATAATACCCTTCTACTCTATGAGTAGCGGGTATAAACATTTTTGCACACATTTCATTTTTGATGCGGGCGGGACTCGAACCCGTAAATGCATAATAGTACTGTTCGTTTTGCAGTCAACAACTTAACCCATTTCACCACCGTTCACGCACACACGATTCGGCACAATGCTGCAAGCAGCGCTGCCGAAAATGAACAATATCGCATCAAAATTGCGCTTGTAATCAATGTTTTTTCGATTTACGGAGGCGGAAGGGGGCGTAGCCAAAATCCAAAATAAACTTGATAAGCGTGCAATAATAACACATATTGTCACCAAATTTGGTAGTCCTAGCTCTTATAACAGCTGAGATCTAGATTTTTACACGGACAGACAGACGGACATGGCTATATCGACTCGGCTGTTGCTTACAGCTATGGAAAACGTTAGGCTAAATAACTTCTGTGTTTATTATCCGATTGTTACCAAATTTTTAGACATCATCTGGCTTGCTATAGATATCATGTAAACCGGAAATGAATTATATGGCATCAAAATTGAACTTGTAATCAATGTTTTTTCGATTTACGGGGGCGGAAGGGGGCGTGGCCAAAATCCAAAATAAACTTGATCAGCGTGCAATAATAACACATATTGTCACCAAATTTGGTAGTCCTAGTTCTTATAATAGCTGATATCTAGATTTTCACACGGACCGACAGGCGGACAGACGGACATGGCTATATCGACCTAGCTGTTGATCCTGAGCCAGAATATATATACTTTATGGGGTCGGAGGTGTCTCCTTCTGCCTGTTACATACATTTTCGGTTTGAACAAAGATTTAATGCCCTTCTACTCTATGAGTAGCGGGTGTTAACATTTTTGCACACATTTAATTTTTGATGCGGGCGGGACTCGAACCCGTAAATGCATAATAGTTCTGTTCGTTTTGCAGTCCACAACTTAACCCATTTCACTGCGGGCATCAAAATTGCACGTGTAATTAATTTTTTTTTCGATTTACGGGGGCAGAAGGGGGCGTGGCCAAAATCCAAAATAAACTTGATCAGCGTGCAATAATAATACATATTGTCACCAAATTTGGTAGTCCTAGCTCTTATAATAGCTGAGATCTAGATTTTCACACGGACAGACAGACGGACATGGCTATATCGACTCAGCTGTTGATCCTGAGCCAGAATATATATACTTTATGGGGTCGGAGGTGTCTCCTTCTGCCTGTTACATACATTTTCGGTTTGAACAAAGATATAATACCCTTCAACTCTATGAGTAGCGGGTATAACAAGTAAGAAAGCTACAGTCGAGTATGCTTGACTGTAATATACCTGCTACCCAGCTGCTCGTACATCATTTATTTGCGGAACAAAAATGGCTACAATCATATCTTGACCGTAAAAGGCTGAGGACTTACAATATTTATGCAAAGTCAAAATCTAAAATAAAAAAAAAACATTTTTGCACACATTTAATTTTTGATGCGGGCGGGACTTGAACCCGTAAATGCATAATAGTACTGTTCGTTTTGCAGTCCAAAACTTAACCCATTTCACCACCGTACACGCACACACGATTCGGTACAATGCTGCAAGCAGCGCTGCCGGCAGCGTGCAATAATTACCCATATTGTCACCAAATTTGGTAGTCCTAGTTCTTATAATAGCTGAGATCTAGATTTTCACACGGACCGACAGACGGACATGGCTATATCGACTCAGCTGTTGATCCTGAGCCAGAATATATATACTTTATGGGGTCGGAGGTGTCTCCTTCTGCCTGTTACATACATTTTCGGTTTGAACAAAGATATAATACCCTTCTACTCTATGAGTAGCGGGTATAACAAGTAAGAAAGCTACGGTCGAGTATGCTCGATTGTAATATACCCGCTACCCAGCTGCTCGTACATCATTTATTTGCGGAACAAAAAAAAATGGCTACAATCATATTTTGACCGTAAAAGGCTGAGGACTTACAATATTTATGCAAAGTCAAAATCTAAAATAAAAAAATAACATTTTTGCACACATTTAATTTTTGATGCGGGCGGGACTTGAACCCGTAAATGCATAATAGTACTGTTCGTTTTGCAGTCCAAAACTTAACCCATTTCACCACCGTACACGCACACACGATTCGGTACAATGCTGCAAGCAGCGCTGCCGGCAGCGTGCAATAATTACCCATATTGTCACCAAATTTGGTAGTCCTAGTTCTTATAATAGCTGAGATCTAGATTTTCACACGGACCGACAGACGGACAGACGGACATGGCTATATCGACTCAGCTGTTGATCCTGAGCCAGAATATATATACTTTATGGGGTCGGAGGTGTCTCCTTCTGCCTGTTACATACATTTTCGGTTTGAACAAAGATTTAATACCCTTCTACTCTATGAGTAGCGGGTATAACAAGTAAGAAAGCTACGGTCGAGTATGCTCGATTGTAATATACCCGCTACCCAGCTGCTCGTACATCATTTATTTGCGGAACAAAAAAAAAATGGCTACAATCATATTTTGACCGTAAAAGGCTGAGGACTTACAATATTTATGCAAAGTCAAAATCTAAAATAAAAAAAAAACATTTTTGCACACATTTAATTTTTGATGCGGGCGGGACTTGAACCCGTAAATGCATAATAGTACTGTTCGTGTTGCAGTCCAAAACTTAACCCTTTTCGCCACCGTACACGCACACACGATTCGGTACAATGCTGCAAGCAGCGCTGCCGGCAGCGCTGCTTACAGCTATGGAAAACGTTAGGCTGAATAACTTCTGTGTTTATTATCCGATTGTTACCAAATTTTTAGACATCATCTGGCTAGCTATAGGTATAATGCAAACCGGAAATGAACTACATGGCATCAAAATTGCACTTGTATTCAATGTTTTTTCGATTTACGGGGCCGGAAGGGGGCGTGGCCAAAATCCAAAATAAACTTGATAAGCGTGCAATAATAATACATATTGTCACCAAATTTGGTAGTCCTAGCTCTTATAATAGCTGAGATCTAGATGTTCCCACGGACAGACAGACGCACAGACGTCCGGAGGTGTCTCCTTCTGGCTGTTACATACATTTTCGGTTTGAACAAAGTTGTTATACCCTTTTACTCTATGAGTAGCGGGTATAAAAACATTTTTGCACACATTTTTGATGCGGGCGGGACTCGAACCCGTAAATGCATAATAGTACTATTCGTTTTGCAGTCCACAACTTAACCCATTTCACCACCGTACACGCACACACGATTCGGCACAATGCTGCAAGCAGCGCTCCCGGCAGCGCTGTTTACAGCTATGGAAAACGTTAAGCTGAATAACTTCTGTGTTTATTATCCGATTGTTACCAAATTTTCAGAGATCATCTGGCTAGCTATAGTTATCATGTAAACCAAACAATATGGCATTAAAATTGTGCTTGTAACCAATGTTTTTTCGATTTACGGGGGCGGAAGGGGGCGTGGCCAAAATCCAAAATAAACTTGATAAGCGTGCAATAAAAACACATATTGTCACCAAATTTGGTAGTCCTAGCTCTTATAATAGCTGAGATCTAGATTTTCACACGGACAGACAGACGGACAGACGGACATGGCTATATCGACTCGGCTGTTGATCCTGAGCCAGAATATATATACTTTATGGGGTCGGAGGTGTCTCCTTCTGCCTGTTGCATACATCTGCGGTTTGAACAAAGTTATAATACCCTTCTACTCTATGAGTAGCGGGTATAAACATTTTTGCACACATTTCATTTTTGATGCGGGCGGGACTCGAACCCGTAAATGCATAATAGTACTGTTCGTTTTGCAGTCAACAACTTAACCCATTTCACCACCGTTCACGCACACACGATTCGGCACAATGCTGCAAGCAGCGCTGCCGAAAATGAACAATATCGCATCAAAATTGCGCTTGTAATCAATGTTTTTTCGATTTACGGAGGCGGAAGGGGGCGTAGCCAAAATCCAAAATAAACTTGATAAGCGTGCAATAATAACACATATTGTCACCAAATTTGGTAGTCCTAGCTCTTATAACAGCTGAGATCTAGATTTTTACACGGACAGACAGACGGACATGGCTATATCGACTCGGCTGTTGCTTACAGCTATGGAAAACGTAAGGCTGAATAACTTCTGTGTTTATTATCCGATTGTTACCAAATTTTTAGACATCATCTGGCTTGCTATAGATATCATGTAAACCGGAAATGAATTATATGGCATCAAAATTGAACTTGTAATCAATGTTTTTTCGATTTACGGGGGTGGAAGGGGGCGTGGCCAAAATCCAAAATAAACTTGATCAGCGTGCAATAATAACACATATTGTCACCAAATTTGGTAGTCCTAGTTCTTATAATAGCTGATATCTAGATTTTCACACGGACCGACAGGCGGACAGACGGACATGGCTATATCGACCTAGCTGTTGATCCTGAGCCAGAATATATATACTTTATAGGGTCGGAGGTGTCTCCTTCTGCCTTTTACATACATTTTCGGTTTGAACAAAGATATAATACCCTTCTACTCTATGAGTAGCGGGTATAACAAGTAAGAAAGCTACGGTCGAGCATGCTCGACTGTAATATACCCGCTACCCAGCTGCTCGTACATCATTTCTTTGCGGAACAAAAAAAAATGGCTACAATCATATTTTGACCGTAAAAGGCTGAGGACTTACAATATTTATGCAAAGTCAAAATCTAAAATAAAAAAAAAACATTTTTGCACACATTTAATTTTTGATGAGGGCGGGACTTGAACCCGTAAATGCATAATAGTACTGTTCGGTTTGCAGTCCAAAACTTAACCCATTTCACCACGGTACACGCACACACGATTCGGTACAATGCTGCAAGCAGCGCTGCCGGAAAACGTTAGGCTGAATAACTTCTGTGTTTATTAACCGATTATTACCAAATTTTCAGAGATCATTTGCCTAGCTATACTTATCATGTAAACCGAAAGTGAACAATATGGCATCAAAATTGTGCTTGTAACCAATGTTTTTTCGATTTACGGGGGCGGAGGGGGGGCGTGGCCAAAATCCAAAATAAACTTGATCAGCGTGCAATAATAATACATATTGTCACCAAATTTGGTAGTCCTAGCTCTTATAATAGCTGAGAGCTAGATTTTCACACGGACAGACAGATGGACAGACGGACATGGCTATATCGACTCGGCTTTTTATCCTGAGCCAGAATATATATACTTTATGGGGTCGGAGGTGTCTCCTTCTGCCTGTTACATATATTTTCGGTTTGAACAAAGATATAATACCCTTCAACTCTATGAGTAGCGGGTATAACAAGTAAGAAAGCTACAGTCGAGTATGCTTGACTGTAATATACCCGCTACCCAGCTGCTCGTACATCATTTATTTGCGGAACAAAAAAAAATGGCTACAATCATATTTTGTCCGTAAAAGGCTGAGGACTTACAATATTTATGCAAAGTCAAAATCTAAAATAAAAAAAAAACATTTTTGCACACATTTAATTTTTGATGCGGGCGGGACTTGAACCCGTAAATGCATAATAGTACTGTTCGTTTTGCAGTCCAAAACTTAACCCATTTCACCACCGTACACGCACACACGATTCGGTACAATGCTGCAAGCAGCGCTGCTGGCAGCGTGCAATAATTACCCATATTGTCACCAAATTTGGTAGTCCTAGTTCTTATAATAGCTGAGATCTAGATTTTCACACGGACCGACAGACGGACAGACGGACATGGCTATATCGACTCAGCTGTTGATCCTGAGCCAGAATATATATACTTTATGGGGTCGGAGGTGTCTCCTTCTGCCTGTTACATACATTTTCGGTTTGAACAAAGATATAATACCCTTCTACTCTATGAGTAGCGGGTATAACAAGTAAGAAAGCTACGGTTAGTATGCTCGATTGTAATATACCCGCTACCCAGCTGCTCGTACATCATTTATTTGCGGAACAAAAAAAAATGGCTACAATCATATTTTGACCGTAAAAGGCTGAGGACTTACAATATTTATGCAAAGTCAAAATCTAAAATAAAAAAAAAACATTTTTGCACACATTTAATTTTTGATGCGGGCGGGACTTGAACCCGTAAATGCATAATAGTACTGTTCGTTTTGCAGTCCAAAACTTAACCCATTTCACCACCGTACACGCACACACGATTCGATACAATGCTGCAAGCAGCGCTGCCGGCAGCGTGCAATAATTACCCATATTGTCACCAAATTTGGTAGTCCTAGTTCTTATAATAGCTGAGATCTAGATTTTCACACGGACCGACAGACGGACAGACGGACATGGCTATATCGACTCAGCTGTTGATCCTGAGCCAGAATATATATACTTTATGGGGTCGGAGGTGTCTCCTTCTGCCTGTTACATACATTTTCGGTTTGAACAAAGATATAATACCCTTCTACTCTATGAGTAGCGGGTATAACAAGTAAGAAAGCTACGGTCGAGTATGCTCGATTGTAATATACCCGCTACCCAGCTGCTCGTACATCATTTATTTGCGGAACAAAAAAAAAATGGCTACAATCATATTTTGACCGTAAAAGGCTGAGGACTTACAATATTTATGCAAAGTCAAAATCTAAAATAAAAAAAAAACATTTTTGCACACATTTAATTTTTGATGCGGGCGGGACTTGAACCCGTAAATGCATAATAGTACTGTTCGTGTTGCAGTCCAAAACTTAACCCATTTCGCCACCGTACACGCACACACGATTCGGTACAATGCTGCAAGCAGCGCTGCCGGCAGCGCCGGCATCAAAATTGTGCTTCTAACCAATGTTTTTTCGATTTACGGGGGCGGAAGCGGGCGTGGCCAAAATCCAAAATAAACTTGAACAGCGTGCATTAATAATAGATATTGTCATCAAATTTGGTAGTCCTAGCTCGTATAATAGCTGAGATCTAGATTTTCTCACGGACAGACAGATGGACAGACGGACATGGCTATATCGACTCGGCTGTTGATCCTGAGCCAGAATATATATACTTTATGGGGTCGGAGGTGTCTCCTTCTGCCTGTTACATACATTTTCGGTTTGAACAAAGTTTTAATACGCTTCTACTCTATGAGTAGCGGGTATAAACATTTTTGCACACATTTAATTTTTGATGCTGGCGGGACTCGAACCCGTAAATGCATAATAGTACTGTTCGTTTTGCAGTCCACAACTTAACCCATTTCACCACTGTACACGCACACAAGATTCGGTACAATGCTGCAAGCAGCACTGCCGGCATCCAAATTGCACTTGTAATCAATTTTTTTTTCGATTTACGGGGGCAGAAGGGGGCGTTGCCAAAATCCAAAATAAACTTGATCAGCGTGCAATAATCATACATATTGTCACCAAATTTGGTAGTCCTAGCTCTTATAATAGCTGAAATCTAGATTTTCACACGGACAGACAGACGGACAGACGGACATGTCTATATCGACTCAGCTGTTGATCCTGAGCCAGAATATATATACTTTATGGGGTCGGAGGTGTCTCCTTCTGCCTGTTACATACATTTTCGGTTTGATCAAAGTTTTAATACCCTTCTACTCTATAAGTAGCGGGTATAAACATTTTTGCACACATTTAATTTTTGATGCTGGCGGGACTCAAACCCGTAAATGCATAATAGTACTGTTCGTTTTGCAGTCAACAACTTAACCCATTTCACCACTGTACACGCACACACGATTCGGTACAATGCTGCAAGCAGCACTGCGGGCATCAAAATTCCACTTGTAATTAATTTTTTTTTCGATTTACGGGGGCAGAAGGGGGCGTGGCCAAAATCCAAAATAAACTTGTTCAGCGTGCAATAATAACACATATTGTCACCAAATTTGGTAGTCCTAGCTCTTATAATAGCTGAGATCTAGATTTTCACACGGACAGACAGACGGACATGGCTATATCGACTCAGCTGTTGATCCTGAGCCAGAATATATATACTTTATGGGGTCGGAGGTGCCTCCTTCTGCCTGTTACATACATTTTCGGTTTGAACAAAGATATAATACCCTTCTACTCTATGAGTAGCGGGTATAACAAGTAAGAAAGCTACGGTCGAGTATGCTCGATTGTAATATACCCGCTACCCAGCTGCTCGTACATCATTTATTTGCGGAACAAAAAAAAAATGGCTACAATCATATTTTGACCGTAAAAGGCTGAGGACTTACAATATTTATGCAAAGTCAAAATCTAAAATAAAAAAAACATTTTTGCACACATTTAATTTTTGATGCGGGCGGGACTTGAACCCGTAAATGCATAATAGTACTGTTCGTGTTGCAGTCCAAAACTTAACCCATTTCGCCACCGTACACGCACACACGATTCGGTACAATGCTGCAAGCAGCGCTGCCGGCAGCGCCGGCATCAAAATTGTGCTTGTAACCAATGTTTTTTCGATTTACGGGGGCGGAAGCGGGCGTGGCCAAAATCCAAAATAAACTTGAACAGCGTGCATTAATAATACATATTGTCATCAAATTTGGTAGTCCTAGCTCTTATAATATCTGAAATCTAGATTTTCACACGGACAGACAGACGGACAGACGGACATAGCTATATCGACTCGGCTGTTGATCCTGAGCCAGAATATATATACTTTATGGGGTCGGAGGTGTCTCCTTCTGCCTGTTACATACATTTTCGGTTTGAACAAAGTTTTAATACCCTTCTACTCTATGAGTAGCGGGTATAAACATTTTTGTACACATTTAATTTTTGATGCTGGCGGGACTCGAACCCGTAAATGCATAATAGTACTGTTCGTTTTGCAGTCCACAACTTAACCCATTTTACCACTGTACACGCACACAAGATTCGGTACAATGCTGCAAGCAGCACTGCCGGCATCAAAATTGCACTTGTAATCAATTTTTTTTTCGATTTACGGGGGCAGAAGGGGGCGTGGCCAAAATCCAAAATAAACTTGATCAGCGTGCAATAATAATACATATTGTCACCAAATTTGGTAGTCCTAGCTCTTATAATATCTGAAATCTAGATTTTCACACGGACAGACAGACGGACAGACGGACATGTCTATATCGACTGAGCTGTTGATCCTGAGCCAGAATATATATACTTTATGGAGTCGGAGGTGTCTCCTTCTGCCTGCTACATACATTTTCGGTTTGAACAAAGTTTTAATACCCTTCTACTCTATAAGTAGCGGGTATAAACATTTTTGCACACATTTAATTTTTGATGCTGGCGGGACTCGAACCCGTAAATGCATAATAGTACTGTTCGTTTTGCAGTCCACAACTTAACCCATTTCACCACTGTACACGCACACACGATTCGGTACAATGCTGCAAGCAGCACTGCGGGCATCAAAATTCCACTTGTAATTAATTTTTTTTTCGATTTACGGGGGCAGAAGGGGGCGTGGCCAAAATCCAAAATATACTTGATCAGCGTGCAATAATAACACATATTGTCACCAAATTTGGTAGTCCTAGCTCTTATAATAGCTGAGATCTAGATTTTCACACGGACAGACAGACGGACAGACGGACATGGCTATATCGACTCAGCTGTTGATCCTGAGCCAGAATATATATACTTTATGGGGTCGGAGGTGTCTCCTTCTGCCTGTTACATACATTTTCGGTTTGAACAAAGATATAATACCCTTCTACTCTATGAGTAGCGGGTATAACAAGTAAGAAAGCTACGGTCGAGTATGCTCGATTGTAATATACCCGCTACCCAGCTGCTCGTACATCATTTATTTGTGGAACAAAAAAAAAATGGCTACAATCATATTTTGACCGTAAAAGGCTGAGGACTTACAATATTTATGAAAAGTCAAAATCTAAAATAAAAAAAAAACATTTTTGCACACATTTAATTTTTGATGCGGGCGGGACTTGAACCCGTAAATGCATAATAGTACTGTTCATGTTGCAGTCCAAAACTTAACCCATTTCACCACCGTACACGCACACACGATTCGGTACAATGCTGCAAGCAGCGCTGCCGGCAGCGTGCAATAATTACCCATATTGTCACCAAATTTGGTAGTCCTAGTTCTTATAATAGCTGAGATCTAGATTTTCACACGGACCGACAGACGGACAGACGGACATGGCTATATCGACTCAGCTGTTGATCCTGAGCCAGAATATATATACTTTATGGGGTCGGAGGTGTCTCCTTCTGCCTGTTACATACATTTTCGGTTTGAACAAAGATATAATACCCTTCTACTCTATGAGTAGCGGGTATAACAAGTAAGAAAGCTACGGTCGAGTATGCTCGATTGTAATATACCCGCTACCCAGCTGCTCGTACATCATTTATTTGCGGAACAAAAAAAAAATGGCTACAATCATATTTTGACCGTAAAAGGCTGAGGACTTACAATATTTATGCAAAGTCAAAATCTAAAATAAAAAAAAACATTTTTGCACACATTTAATTTTTGATGCGGGCGGGACTTGAACCCGTAAATGCATAATAGTACTGTTCGTGTTGCAGTCCAAAACTTAACCCATTTCGCCACCGTACACGCACACACGATTCGGTACAATGCTGCAAGCAGCGCTGCCGGCAGCGCTGCTTACAGCTATGGAAAACGTTAGGCTGAATAACTTCTGTGTTTATTATCCGATTGTTACCAAATTTTAAGACATCATCTGGCTAGCTATAGGTATAATGCAAACCGGAAATGAACTAAATGGCATCAAAATTGCACTTGTAATCAATGTTTTTTCGATTTACGGGGCCGGAAGGGGGCGTGGCCAAAATCCAAAATAAACTTGATCAGCGTGCAATAATAACACATATTGTCACCAAATTTGGTAGTCCTAGCTCTTATAATAGCTGAGATCTAGATGTTCCCACGGACAGACAGACGCACAGACGTCCGGAGGTGTCTCCTTCTGGCTGTTACACACATTTTCGGTTTGAACAAAGTTGTTATACCCTTTTACTCTATGAGTAGCGGGTATAAAAACATTTTTGCACACATTTTTGATGCGGGCGGGACTCGAACCCGTAAATGCATAATAGTACTGTTCGTTTTGCAGTCCACAACTTAACCCATTTCACCTCCGTACACGCACACACGATTCGGCACAATGCTGCAAGCAGCGCTCCCCGTTAAGCTGAATAACTTCTGTGTTTATTTTCCGATTGTTACCAAATTTTCAGAGATCATCTGGCTAGCTATAGTTATCATGTAAACTCTATGAGTAGCGGGTATAAAAACATTTTTGCACACATTTTTGATGCGGGCGGGACTCGAACCCGTAAATGCATAATAGTACTGTTCGTTTTGCAGTCCACAACTTAACCCATTTCACCACCGTACACGCACACACGATTCGGCACAATTCTGCAAGCAGCGCTCCCGGTAGCGCTGTTAACAGCTATGGAAAACGTTAAGCTGAAAAACTTCTATGTTTACTATCCGATTGTTACCAAATTTTCAGAGATCATCTGGCTAGCTATAGTTATCATGTAAACCGAAAGTGAACAATATGGCATTAAAATTGCGCTTGTAATCAATGTTTTTTCGATTTACGGGAGCGGAAGGGGGCGTGGCCAAAATCCAAAATAAACTTGATAAGCGTGCAATAAAAACACATATTGTCACCAAATTTGGTAGTCCTAGCTCTTATAATAGCTGAGATCTAGATTTTCACACGGACAGACAGACGGACAGACGGACATGGCTATATCGACTCGGCTGTTGATCCTGAGCCAGAATATATATACTTTATGGGGTCGGAGGTGTCTCCTTCTGCCTTTTACATACATTTGGGGATTGAACAAAGTTATAATACCCTTCTACTCTATGAGTAGCAGGTATAAACATTTTTGAACACATTTAATTTTTGATGCGGGCGGAACTCGAACCCGTAAATGCATAATAGTACTGTTCGTTTTGCAGTCCAAAACTTAACCCATTTCACCACCGTACACGCACACACGATTCGGTACAATGCTGCAAGCAGCGCTGCCGAAAATAAACAATATCGCATCAAAATTGCGCTTGTAATCAATGTTTTTTCGATTTACGGGGGCGGAAGGGGGCGTGGCCAAAATCCAAAATACACTTGATAAGCGTGCAATAATAACACATATTGTCACCAAATTTGGTAGGCCTAGCTCTTATAATAGCTGAGATCTAGATTTTCACACGGACAGACAGACGGACATGGCTATATCGACTCGGCTGTTGCTTATAGCTATGGAAAACGTTAGGCTGCATAACTTCTGTGTTTATTATCCGATTGTTACCAAATTTTTAGACATCATCTGGCTTGCTATAGATATCATGCAAACCGGAAATGAATTATATGGCATCATAATTGAACTTGTAATCAATGTTTTTTCGATTTACGGGGGCGGAAGGGGGCGTGGCCAAAATCCAAAATAAACTTGATCAGCGTGCAATAATAACACATATTGTCACCAAATTTGGTAGTCCTAGTTCTTATAATAGCTGAGATCTAGATTTTCACACGGACCGACAGACGGACAGACGGACATGGCTATATCGACTCAGCTGTTGATCCTGAGCCAGAATATATATACTTTATGGGGTCGGAGGTGTCTCCTTCTGCCTGTTACATACATTTTCGGTTTGAATAAAGATATAATACCCTTCTACTCTATGAGTAGCGGGTATAACAAGTAAGAAAGCTACGGTCGAGTATGCTCGATTGTAATATACCCGCTACCCAGCTGCTCGTACATCATTTATTTGCGGAACAAAAAAAAAATGGCTACAATCATATTTTGACCGTAAAAGGCTGAGGACTTACAATATTTATGCAAAGTCAAAATCTAAAATAAAAAAAAAAAAATTTTTGCACACATTTAATTTTTGATGCGGGCGGGACTTGAACCCGTAAATGCATAATAGTACTGTTCGTTTTGCAGTCCAAAATTTAAACCATTTCACCACCGTACACGCACACACGATTCGGTACAATGCTGCAAGCAGCGCTGCCAAGCAGCGCTGCTTACAGCTATGGAAAACGTTAGGCTGAATAACTTCTGTGTTTATTAACCAATTATTACCAAATTTTCACAGATCATTTGGCTAGCTATAGTTATCATGTAAACCGAAAGTGAACAATATGGCATCAAAATTGTGCTTGTAACCAATGTTTTTTCGATTTACGGGGGCGGAAGGGGCGTGGCCAAAATCCAAAATAAACTTGATCAGCGTGCAATAATAATACATATTGTCACCAAATTTGGTAGTCCTAGCTCTTATAATAGCTGAGATCTAGATTTTCACACGGACAGACAGATGGACAGACGGACATGGCTATATCGACTCGGCTGTTGATCCTGAGCCAGAATATATATACTTTATGGGGTCGGAGGTGTCTCCTTCTGCCTGTTACATACATTTTCGGTTTGAACAAAGTTTTAATACCCTTCTACTCTATGAGTAGGGGGTATAAACATTTTTGCACACATTTAATTTTTGATGCGGGCGGGACTCGAACCCGTAAATGCATAATAGTACTGTTCGTTTTGCAGTCCACAACTTAACCCATTTCACCACTGTACACGCACACACGATTCGGTACAATGCTGTAAGCAGCACTGCCGGCATCAAAATTGCACTTGTAATCAATTTTTTTTCGATTTACGGAGGCGGAAGGGGGCGTGGCCCAAATCCAAAATAAACTTGATCAGCGTGCAATAATAACACATATTGTCACCAAATTTGGTAGTCCTAGCTCTTATAATAGCTGAGATCTAGATTTTCACACGGACAGACAGACGGACAGACGGACATGGCTATATCGACTCAGCTGTTGATCCTGAGCCAGAATATATATACTTTATAGTGTCGGAGGTGTCTCCTTCTGTCTATTACATACATTTTCGGATTGAACAAAGATATAATACCCTTCAACTCTATGAGTAGCGGGTATAACAAGTAAGAAAGCTACAGTCGAGTATGCTTGACTGTAATATACCCGCTACCCAGCTGCTCGTACATCATTTATTTGCGGAACAAAAAAAAAATGGCTACAATCATATTTTGACCGTAAAAGGCTGAGGACTTACAATATTTATGCAAAGTCAAAATCTAAAATAAAAAAAAAACATTTTTGCACACATTTAATTTTTGATGCGGGCGGGACTTGAACCCGTAAATGCATAATAGTACTGTTCGTTTTGCAGTCCAAAATTTAACCCATTTCACCACCGTACACGCACACACGATTCGGTACAATGCTGCAAGCAGCGCTGCCGGCAGCGCTGCTTACAGCTATGGAAAACGTTAGGCTGAATAACGTCTGTGTTTATTAACCAATTATTACCAAATTTTCACAGATCATTTGGCTAGCTATAGTTATCATGTAAACCGAAAGTGAACAATATGGCATCAAAATTGTGCTTGTAACCAATGTTTTTTCGATTTACGGGGGCGGAAGGGGGCGTGGCCAAAATCCAAAATAAACTTGATCAGCGTGCAATAATAATACATATTGTCACCAAATTTGGTAGTCCTAGCTCTTATAATAGCTGAGATCTAGATTTTCACACGGACAGACAGATGGACAGACGGACATGGCTATATCGACTCGGCTGTTGATCCTGAGCCAGAATATATATACTTTATGGGGTCGGAGGTGTCTCCTTCTGCCTGTTACATACATTTTCGGTTTGAACAAAGTTTTAATACCCTTCTACTCTATGAGTAGGGGGTATAAACATTTTTGCACACATTTAATTTTTGATGCGGGCGGGACTCGAACCCGTAAATGCATAATAGTACTGTTCGTTTTGCAGTCCACAACTTAACCCATTTCATCACTGTACACGCACACACGATTCGGTACAATGCTGCAAGCAGCACTGCCGGCATCAAAATTGCATTTGTAATCAATTTTTTTTCGATTTACGGGGGCGGAAGGGGGCGTGGCCAAAATCCAAAATAAACTTGATCTGCGTGCAATAATAACACATATTGTCACCAAATTTGGTAGTCCTAGCTCTTATAATAGCTAGACGGACAGACGGACATGGCTATATCGACTCAGCTGTTGATCCTGAGCCAGAATATATATACTTAATGGGGTCGGAGGTGTCTCCTTCTGCCTGTTACATACATTTTTGGTTTGAACAAAGTTATAATACCCTTCAACTCTATGAGTAGCGGGTATAACAAGTAAGAAAGCTACAGTCGAGTATGCTTGACTGTAATATACCCGCTACCCAGCTGCTCGTACATAATTTATTTGCGGAACAAAAAAAAAAATGGCTACAATCATATTTTGACCGTAAAAGGCTGAGGACTTACAATATTTATGCAAAGTCAAAATCTAAAATAAAAAAAACAAGTAAGAAAGCTACAGTCGAGAGTGCTCGACTGTAGTATACCCGCTACCCAGCTGCTTGTACATAATTTATTTGCGGAACAAAAAAACGGCTACAATCATATTTTGACCGTAAAAGGCTATGGACTTATAATATTTATGCAAAGTCAAAATCTAAAATAAAAAAAAAAAACATTTTTGCACACATTTAATTTTTTTGATGCGGGCGGGACTCGAACGCGTAAATGCATAATAGTACTGTTCGTTTTGCAGTCCACAACTTAACCCATTTCACCACCGTACACGCACACACGATTTGGTACAATGCTGCAAGCACCGCTGCCGGCAGCGCTGCTTACAGCTATGGAAAACGTTAGGCTGAATAACTTCTGTGTTTATTATCCGATTGTTACCTAATTTTTAGACGTCATCTGGCTAGCTATAGATATCATGCAAACCGGAAATGAACTATATGGCATCAAAATTACGTTGTAATCAATGTTTCTTCGATTAACGGGGGCGGAAGGGGGCGTGGCCAAAATCCAAAATAAACTTGATCAGCGTGCAATAATAACACATATTGTCACCAAATTTGGTTGTCCTAGCTCTTATAATAGCTGAGATCTAGATTTTCACACGGACAGACAGGCGGACAGACGGACATGGCTATATCGACTCGGCTGTTGATCCTGAGCCAGAATATATATACTTTATGGGGTCGGAGGTGTCTCCTTCTGGCTGTTACATACATTTTCGGTTTGAACAAAGTTATAATACCGTTCTACTCTATGAGTAGCGGGTATAAAAACATTTTTCCACACATTTAATTTTTGATGCGGGCGGGACTTAAACCCGTAAATGCATAATAGTACTGTTCGTTTTGCAGTCAACAACTTAACCCATTTCACCACCGTACACGCACACGATTCGGTGCAATGCTGCAAGCACCGCTGCCGGCAGCGCTGCTTACAGCTATTGAAAACGTTAGGCTGAATAACTTCTGTGTTTATTATCCGATTGTTACCTAATTTTTAGACGTCATCTGGCTAGCTATAGATATCATGCAAACCGGAAATGAACTATATGGCATCAAAATTACGTTGTAATCAATGTTTCTTCGATTAACGGGGGCGGAAGGGGGCGTGGCCAAAATCCAAAATAAACTTGATCAGCGTGCAATAATAACACATATTGTCACCAAATTTGGTAGTCCTAGCTCTTATAATAGCTGAGATCTAGATTTTCCCACGGACAGACAGACGGAAAAACGTCCGGAGGTGTCTCCTTCTGCCTGTTACATACATTTTCGGTTTGAACAAAGTTATTATACCCTTTTACTCTGTGAGTAGCGGGTATAAAAACATTTTTGCACACATTTAATTTTTGATGCGGGCGGGACTCGAACCCATAAATGGATAATAGTACTGTTCGTTTTGCACTCCACAACTTAACCCATTTCACCACCGTACACGCACACACGATTCGGTACAATGCTGCAAGCAGCGCTGCCGAAAATGAACAATATCGCATCAAAATTGCGCTTGTAATCAATGTTTTTTCGATTTACGGGGGCGGAAGGGGGCGTGGCCAAAATCAAAATACACTTGATAAGCGTGCAATAATAACACATATTGTCACCAAATTTGGTAGTCCTAGCTCTTATAATAGCTGAGATCTAGATTTTCACACGGACAGACAGACGGACTTGGCTATATCGACTCGGCTGTTGCTTACAGCTATGGAAAACGTTAGGCTGAATAACTTCTGTGTTTATTATCCGATTGTTACCAAATTTTTAGACATCATCTGGCTTGCTATAGATATCATGCAAACCGGAAATGAATTATATGGCATCAAAATTGAACTTGTAATCAATGTTTTTTCGATTTACGGGGGCGAAAGGGGGCGTTGCCAAAATCCAAAATAAACTTGATCAGCGTGCAATAATAACACATATTGTCACCAAATTTGGTAGTTCTAGTTCTTATAATAGCTGATATCTAGATTTTCACACGAACCGACAGGCGGACAGACGGACATGGCTATATCGACTCAGCTGTTGATCCTGAGCCAGAATATATATACTTTATGCGGTCGGAGGTGTCTCCTTCTGCCTGTTACATACATTTTCGGTTTAAACAAAGTTTTAATACCCTTCTACTCTATGAGTAGCGGGTATAAAGATTTTTGCACACATTTAATTTTTGATGCGGGCGGGACTTGAACCCGTAAATGCATAATAGTACTGTTCGTTTTGCAGTCCAAAATTTAACCCATTTCACCACCGTACACGCACACACGATTCGGTACAATGCTGCAAGCAGCGCTGCCGGCAGCGCTGCTTACAGCTATGGAAAACGTTAGGCTGAATAACGTCTGTGTTTATTAACCAATTATTACCAAATTTTCACAGATCATTTGGCTAGCTATAGTTATCATGTAAACCGAAAGTGAACAATATGGCATCAAAATTGTGCTTGTAACCAATGTTTTTTCGATTTACGGGGGCGGAAGGGGGCGTGGCCAAAATCCAAAATAAACTTGATCAGCGTGCAATAATAATACATATTGTCACCAAATTTGGTAGTCCTAGCTCTTATAATAGCTGAGATCTAGATTTTCACACGGACAGACAGATGGACAGACGGACATGGCTATATCGACTCGGCTGTTGATCCTGAGCCAGAATATATATACTTTATGGGGTCGGAGGTGTCTCCTTCTGCCTGTTACATACATTTTCGGTTTGAACAAAGTTTTTATACCCTTCTACTCTATGAGTAGGGGGTATAAACATTTTTGCACACATTTAATTTTTGATGCGGGCGGGACTCGAACCCGTAAATGCATAATAGTACTGTTCGTTTTGCAGTCCACAACTTAACCCATTTCATCACTGTACACGCACACACGATTCGGTACAATGCTGCAAGCAGCACTGCCGGCATCAAAATTGCATTTGTAATCAATTTTTTTTCGATTTACGGGGGCGGAAGGGGGCGTGGCCAAAATCCAAAATAAACTTGATCTGCGTGCAATAATAACACATATTGTCACCAAATTTGGTAGTCCTAGCTCTTATAATAGCTAGACGGACAGACGGACATGGCTATATCGACTCAGCTGTTGATCCTGAGCCAGAATATATATACTTAATGGGGTCGGAGGTGTCTCCTTCTGCCTGTTACATACATTTTTGGTTTGAACAAAGTTATAATACCCTTCAACTCTATGAGTAGCGGGTATAACAAGTAAGAAAGCTACAGTCGAGTATGCTTGACTGTAATATACCCGCTACCCAGCTGCTCGTACATAATTTATTTGCGGAACAAAAAAAAAATGGCTACAATCATATTTTGACCGTAAAAGGCTGAGGACTTACAATATTTATGCAAAGTCAAAATCTAAAATAAAAAAAACAAGTAAGAAAGCTACAGTCGAGTGTGCTCGACTGTAGTATACCCGCTACCCAGCTGCTTGTACATAATTTATTTGCGGAACAAAAAAACGGCTACAATCATATTTTGACCGTAAAAGGCTATGGACTTATAATATTTATGCAAAGTCAAAATCTAAAATAAAAAAAAAAAACATTTTTGCACACATTTAATTTTTTTGATGCGGGCGGGACTCGAACCCGTAAATGCATAATAGTACTGTTCGTTTTGCAGTCCACAACTTAACCCATTTCACCACCGTACACGCACACACGATTTGGTACAATGCTGCAAGCACCGCTGCCGGCAGCGCTGCTTACAGCTATGGAAAACGTTAGGCTGAATAACTTCTGTGTTTATTATCCGATTGTTACCTAATTTTTAGACGTCATCTGGCTAGCTATAGATATCATGCAAACCGGAAATGAACTATATGGCATCAAAATTACGTTGTAATCAATGTTTCTTCGATTAACGGGGGCGGAAGGGGGCGTGGCCAAAATCCAAAATAAACTTGATCAGCGTGCAATAATAACACATATTGTCACCAAATTTGGTTGTCCTAGCTCTTATAATAGCTGAGATCTAGATTTTCACACGGACAGACAGGCGGACAGACGGACATGGCTATATCGACTCGGCTGTTGATCCTGAGCCAGAATATATATACTTTATGGGGTCGGAGGTGTCTCCTTCTGGCTGTTACATACATTTTCGGTTTGAACAAAGTTATAATACCGTTCTACTCTATGAGTAGCGGGTATAAAAACATTTTTCCACACATTTAATTTTTGATGCGGGCGGGACTTAAACCCGTAAATGCATAATAGTACTGTTCGTTTTGCAGTCAACAACTTAACCCATTTCACCACCGTACACGCACACACGATTCGGTGCAATGCTGCAAGCACCGCTGCCGGCAGCGCTGCTTACAGCTATTGAAAACGTTAGGCTGAATAACTTCTGTGTTTATTATCCGATTGTTACCTAATTTTTAGACGTCATCTGGCTAGCTATAGATATCATGCAAACCGGAAATGAACTATATGGCATCAAAATTACGTTGTAATCAATGTTTCTTCGATTAACGGGGGCGGAAGGGGGCGTGGCCAAAATCCAAAATAAACTTGATCAGCGTGCAATAATAACACATATTGTCACCAAATTTGGTAGTCCTAGCTCTTATAATAGCTGAGATCTAGATTTTCCCACGGACAGACAGACGGAAAAACGTCCGGAGGTGTCTCCTTCTGCCTGTTACATACATTTTCGGTTTGAACAAAGTTATTATACCCTTTTACTCTGTGAGTAGCGGGTATAAAAACATTTTTGCACACATTTAATTTTTGATGCGGGCGGGACTCGAACCCATAAATGGATAATAGTACTGTTCGTTTTGCACTCCACAACTTAACCCATTTCACCACCGTACACGCACACACGATTCGGTACAATGCTGCAAGCAGCGCTGCCGAAAATGAACAATATCGCATCAAAATTGCGCTTGTAATCAATGTTTTTTCGATTTACGGGGGCGGAAGGGGGCGTGGCCAAAATCCAAAATACACTTGATAAGCGTGCAATAATAACACATATTGTCACCAAATTTGGTAGTCCTAGCTCTTATAATAGCTGAGATCTAGATTTTCACACGGACAGACAGACGGACTTGGCTATATCGACTCGGCTGTTGCTTACAGCTATGGAAAACGTTAGGCTGAATAACTTCTGTGTTTATTATCCGATTGTTACCAAATTTTTAGACATCATCTGGCTTGCTATAGATATCATGCAAACCGGAAATGAATTATATGGCATCAAAATTGAACTTGTAATCAATGTTTTTTCGATTTACGGGGGCGAAAGGGGGCGTTGCCAAAATCCAAAATAAACTTGATCAGCGTGCAATAATAACACATATTGTCACCAAATTTGGTAGTTCTAGTTCTTATAATAGCTGATATCTAGATTTTCACACGAACCGACAGGCGGACAGACGGACATGGCTATATCGACTCAGCTGTTGATCCTGAGCCAGAATATATATACTTTATGGGGTCGGAGGTGTCTCCTTCTGCCTGTTACATACATTTTCGGTTTAAACAAAGTTTTAATACCCTTCTACTCTATGAGTAGCGGGTATAAACATTTTTGCACACATTTAATTTTTGATGCGGGCGGGACTTGAACCCGTAAATGCATAATAGTACTGTTCGTTTTGCAGTCCAAAATTTAACCCATTTCACCACCGTACACGCACACACGATTCGGTACAATGCTGCAAGCAGCGCTGCCGGCAGCGCTGCTTACAGCTATGGAAAACGTTAGGCTGAATAACGTCTGTGTTTATTAACCAATTATTACCAAATTTTCACAGATCATTTGGCTAGCTATAGTTATCATGTAAACCGAAAGTGAACAATATGGCATCAAAATTGTGCTTGTAACCAATGTTTTTTCGATTTACGGGGGCGGAAGGGGGCGTGGCCAAAATCCAAAATAAACTTGATCAGCGTGCAATAATAATACATATTGTCACCAAATTTGGTAGTCCTAGCTCTTATAATAGCTGAGATCTAGATTTTCACACGGACAGACAGATGGACAGACGGACATGGCTATATCGACTCGGCTGTTGATCCTGAGCCAGAATATATATACTTTATGGGGTCGGAGGTGTCTCCTTCTGCCTGTTACATACATTTTCGGTTTGAACAAAGTTTTAATACCCTTCTACTCTATGAGTAGGGGGTATAAACATTTTTGCACACATTTAATTTTTGATGCGGGCGGGACTCGAACCCGTAAATGCATAATAGTACTGTTCGTTTTGCAGTCCACAACTTAACCCATTTCATCACTGTACACGCACACACGATTCGGTACAATGCTGCAAGCAGCACTGCCGGCATCAAAATTGCATTTGTAATCAATTTTTTTCGATTTACGGGGGCGGAAGGGGGCGTGGCCAAAATCCAAAATAAACTTGATCTGCGTGCAATAATAACACATATTGTCACCAAATTTGGTAGTCCTAGCTCTTATAATAGCTAGACGGACAGACGGACATGGCTATATCGACTCAGCTGTTGATCCTGAGCCAGAATATATATACTTAATGGGGTCGGAGGTGTCTCCTTCTGCCTGTTACATACATTTTTGGTTTGAACAAAGTTATAATACCCTTCAACTCTATGAGTAGCGGGTATAACAAGTAAGAAAGCTACAGTCGAGTATGCTTGACTGTAATATACCCGCTACCCAGCTGCTCGTACATAATTTATTTGCGGAACAAAAAAAAAATGGCTACAATCATATTTTGACCGTAAAAGGCTGAGGACTTACAATATTTATGCAAAGTCAAAATCTAAAATAAAAAAAACAAGTAAGAAAGCTACAGTCGAGTGTGCTCGACTGTAGTATACCCGCTACCCAGCTGCTTGTACATAATTTATTTGCGGAACAAAAAAACGGCTACAATCATATTTTGACCGTAAAAGGCTATGGACTTATAATATTTATGCAAAGTCAAAATCTAAAATAAAAAAAAAAACATTTTTGCACACATTTAATTTTTTTGATGCGGGCGGGACTCGAACCCGTAAATGCATAATAGTACTGTTCGTTTTGCAGTCCACAACTTAACCCATTTCACCACCGTACACGCACACACGATTTGGTACAATGCTGCAAGCACCGCTGCCGGCAGCGCTGCTTACAGCTATGGAAAACGTTAGGCTGAATAACTTCTGTGTTTATTATCCGATTGTTACCTAATTTTTAGACGTCATCTGGCTAGCTATAGATATCATGCAAACCGGAAATGAACTATATGGCATCAAAATTACGTTGTAATCAATGTTTCTTCGATTAACGGGGGGCGGAAGGGGCGTGGCCAAAATCCAAAATAAACTTGATCAGCGTGCAATAATAACACATATTGTCACCAAATTTGGTTGTCCTAGCTCTTATAATAGCTGAGATCTAGATTTTCACACGGACAGACAGGCGGACAGACGGACATGGCTATATCGACTCAGCTGTTGATCCTGAGCCAGAATATATATACTTTATGGGGTCGGAGGTGTCTCCTTCTGCCTGTTACATACATTTTCGGTTTAAACAAAGTTTTAATACCCTTCTACTCTATGAGTAGCGGGTATAAACATTTTTGCACACATTTAATTTTTGATGCGGGCGGGACTTGAACCCGTAAATGCATAATAGTACTGTTCGTTTTGCAGTCCAAAATTTAACCCATTTCACCACCGTACACGCACACACGATTCGGTACAATGCTGCAAGCAGCGCTGCCGGCAGCGCTGCTTACAGCTATGGAAAACGTTAGGCTGAATAACGTCTGTGTTTATTAACCAATTATTACCAAATTTTCACAGATCATTTGGCTAGCTATAGTTATCATGTAAACCGAAAGTGAACAATATGGCATCAAAATTGTGCTTGTAACCAATGTTTTTTCGATTTACGGGGGGCGGAAGGGGGCGTGGCCAAAATCCAAAATAAACTTGATCAGCGTGCAATAATAATACATATTGTCACCAAATTTGGTAGTCCTAGCTCTTATAATAGCTGAGATCTAGATTTTCACACGGACAGACAGATGGACAGACGGACATGGCTATATCGACTCGGCTGTTGATCCTGAGCCAGAATATATATACTTTATGGGGTCGGAGGTGTCTCCTTCTGCCTGTTACATACATTTTCGGTTTGAACAAAGTTTTAATACCCTTCTACTCTATGAGTAGGGGGTATAAACATTTTTGCACACATTTAATTTTTGATGCGGGCGGGACTCGAACCCGTAAATGCATAATAGTACTGTTCGTTTTGCAGTCCACAACTTAACCCATTTCATCACTGTACACGCACACACGATTCGGTACAATGCTGCAAGCAGCACTGCCGGCATCAAAATTGCATTTGTAATCAATTTTTTTTCGATTTACGGGGGCGGAAGGGGGCGTGGCCAAAATCCAAAATAAACTTGATCAGCGTGCAATAATAACACATATTGTCACCAAATTTGGTTGTCCTAGCTCTTATAATAGCTGAGATCTAGATTTTCACACGGACAGACAGGCGGACAGACGGACATGGCTATATCGACTCGGCTGTTGATCCTGAGCCAGAATATATATACTTTATGGGGTCGGAGGTGGCTTCTTCTGCCTGTTACATACATTTTCGGTTTGAACAAAGTTATTATAGCCTTCTACTCTATGAGTAGGGGGTATAAACATTTTTGCACACATTTAATTTTTTTGATGCGGGCGGGACTCGAACCCGTAAATGCATAATAGTACTGTTCGTTTTGCAGTCAACAACTTAACCCATTTCACCACCGTACACGCACACACGATTCGGTGCAATGCTGCAAGCACCGCTGCCGGCAGCGCTGCTTACAGCTATTGAAAACGTTAGGCTGAATAACTTCTGTGTTTATTATCCGATTGTTACCTAATTTTTAGACGTCATCTGGCTAGCTATAGATATCATGCAAACCGGAAATGAACTATATGGCATCAAAATTACGTTGTAATCAATGTTTCTTCGATTAACGGGGGCGGAAGGGGGCGTGGCCAAAATCCAAAATAAACTTGATCAGCGTGCAATAATAACACATATTGTCACCAAATTTGGTAGTCCTAGCTCTTATAATAGCTGAGATCTAGATTTTCCCACGGACAGACAGACGGAAAAACGTCCGGAGGTGTCTCCTTCTGCCTGTTACATACATTTTCGGTTTGAACAAAGTTATTATACCCTTTTACTCTGTGAGTAGCGGGTATAAAAACATTTTTGCACACATTTAATTTTTGATGCGGGCGGGACTCGAACCCATAAATGGATAATAGTACTGATCGTTTTGCACTCCACAACTTAACCCATTTCACCACCGTACACGCACACACGATTCGGTACAATGCTGCAAGCAGCGCTGCCGAAAATGAACAATATCGCATCAAAATTGCGCTTGTAATCAATGTTTTTTCGATTTACGGGGGCGGAAGGGGGCGTGGCCAAAATCCAAAATACACTTGATAAGCGTGCAATAATAACACATATTGTCACCAAATTTGGTAGTCCTAGCTCTTATAATAGCTGAGATCTAGATTTTCACACGGACAGACAGACGGACTTGGCTATATCGACTCGGCTGTTGCTTACAGCTATGGAAAACGTTAGGCTGAATAACTTCTGTGTTTATTATCCGATTGTTACCAAATTTTTAGACATCATCTGGCTTGCTATAGATATCATGCAAACCGGAAATGAATTATATGGCATCAAAATTGAACTTGTAATCAATGTTTTTTCGATTTACGGGGGCGAAAGGGGGCGTTGCCAAAATCCAAAATAAACTTGATCAGCGTGCAATAATAACACATATTGTCACCAAATTTGGTAGTTCTAGTTCTTATAATAGCTGATATCTAGATTTTCACACGAACCGACAGGCGGACAGACGGACATGGCTATATCGACTCAGCTGTTGATCCTGAGCCAGAATATATACTTTATGGGGTCGGAGGTGTCTCCTTCTGCCTGTTACATACATTTTCGGTTTAAACAAAGTTTTAATACCCTTCTACTCTATGAGTAGCGGGTATAACAAGTAAGAAAGCTACAGTCGAGTATGCTTGACTGTAATATACCCGCTACCCAGCTGCTCGTACATCATTTATTTGCGGAACAAAAAAAAAATGGCTACAATCATATTTTTACCGTAAAAGGCTGAGGACTTACAATATTTATGCAAAGTCAAAATCTAAAATAAAAAAAAAACATTTTTGCACACATTTAATTTTTGATGCGGGCGGGCCTTGAACCCGTAAATGCATAATAGTACTGTTCGTTTTGCAGTCCAAAATTTAACCCATTTCACCACCGTACACGCACACACGATTCGGTACAATGCTGCAAGCAGCGCTGCCGGCAGCGCTGCTTACAGCTATGGAAAACGTTAGGCTGAATAACTTCTGTGTTTATTAACCGATTATTACCAAATTTTCACAGATCATTTGGCTAGCTATAGTTATCATGTAAACCGAAAGTGAACAATATGGCATCAAAATTGTGCTTGTAACCAATGTTTTTTCTATTTACGGGGGCGGAAGGGGGCGTGGCCAAAATCCAAAATAAACTTGATCAGCGTGCAATAATAATACATATTGTCACCAAATTTGGTAGTCCTAGCTCTTATAATAGCTGAGATCTAGATTTTCACACGGACAGACAGATGGACAGACGGACATGGCTATATCGACTCGGCTGTTGATCCTGAGCCAGAATATATATATATATATACTTTATGGGGTCGGAGGTGTCTCCTTCTGCCTGTTACATACATTTTCGGTTTGAACAAAGTTTTAATACCCTTCTACTCTATGAGTAGGGGGTATAAACACATTTGCACACATTTAATTTTTTTGATGCGGGCGGGACTCGAACCCGTAAATGCATAATAGTACTGTTCGTTTTGCAGTCCACAACTTAACCCATTTCACCACCGTACACGCACACACGATTTGGTACAATGCTGCAAGCACCGCTGCCGGCAGCGCTGCTTACAGCTATGGAAAACGTTAGGCTGAATAACTTCTGTGTTTATTATCCGATTGTTACCTAATTTTTAGACGTCATCTGGCTAGCTATAGATATCATGCAAACCGGAAATGAACTATATGGCATCAAAATTGAACTTGTAATCAATGTTTTTTCGATTTACGGGGGTGGAAGGGGGCGTGGCCAAAATCCAAAATAAACTTGATCAGCGTGCAATAATAACACATATTGTCACCAAATTTGGTAGTCCTAGCTCTTATAATAGCTGAGATCTAGATTTTCCCACGGACAGACAGACGGACAGATGGACATGGCTATATCGACTCAGCTGTTGATCCTGAGCCAGAATATATATACTTTATGGGGTCGGAGGTGTCTCCTTCTGCCTGTTACATACATTTTCGGTTTGAACAAAGATATAATACCCTTCAAATCTATGAGTAGCGGGTATAACAAGTAAGAAAGCTACAGTCGAGTATGCTTGACTGTAATATACCCGCTACCCAGCTGCTCGTACATCATTTATTTGCGGAACAAAAAAAATGGCTACAATCATATTTTGACCGTAAAAGGCTGAGGACTTACAATATTTGTGCAAAGTCAAAATCTAAAATAAAAAAAAAAAAACATTTTTCAACACATTTAATTTTTGATGCGGGCGGGACTCGAATCCGTAAATGCATAATAGTACTGTTCGTTTTGCAGTCCACAACTTAACCCATTTCACCACCGTACAGCCACACACGATTCGGTACAATGCTGCAAGCAGCGCTGCCGACAGCGCGGCTTACAGCTATGGAAAACGTTAGGCTGAATAACTTCTGTGTTTATTATCCGATTGTTACCTAATTTTTAGACGTCATCTGGCTAGCTATATATATCATGCAAACCGGAAATGAACTACATGGCATCAAAATTGCACTTGTAATCAATGTTTTTTCGATTTACGGGGGCGGAAGGGGGCGTGGCCAAAATCCAAAATAAACTTGATCAGCGTGCAATAATAACACAGATTGTCACCAAATTTGGTAGTCCTAGCTCTTATAATAGCTGAGATCTAGATTTTCCCACGGACAGACAGACGGACAGACGTCCGGAGGTGTCTCCTTCTGCCTATTACATACATTTTCGGTTTGAACAAAGTTATTATACCCTTTCACTCTATGAGTAGCGGGTATAAAAATATTTTTGCACACATTTTTGATGCGGGCGGGACTCGAACCCGTAAATGCATAATAGTACTGTTCGTTTTGCAGTCCACAACTTAACCCATTTCACCACCGTACACGCACACACGATTCGGTACAATGCTGCAAGCAGCGCTGCCGGCATCAAAATTGCACTTGTAATCAATCTTTTTTCGATTTACGGGGGCGGAAGGGGGCGTGGCCAAAATCCAAAATAAACTTGATCAGCGTGCAATAATAACACATATTGTCACCAAATTTGGTAGTCCTAGCTCTTATAATAGCTGAGATCTAGATTTTCACACGGACAGACAGACGGACATGGCTATATCGACTCAGCTGTTGATCCTGAGCCAGAATATATATACTTTATGGGGTCGGAGGTGTCTCCTTCTGCCTGTTACATACATTTTCGGTTTGAACAAAGATATAAAACCCTTCAACTCTATGAGTAGCGGGTATAAAAATATTGTTGCACACATTTTTAATGCGGGCGGGACTCGAACCCGTAAATGCATAATAGTACTGTTCGTTTTGCAGTCCACAACTTAACCCATTTCACCACCGTACACGCACACACGATTCGGCACAATGCTGCAAGCAGCGCTCCCGGCAGCGCTGTTTACAGCTATGGAAAACGTTAAGCTGAATAACTTCTGTGTTTATTATCCGATTGTTACCAAATTTTCAGAGATCATCTGGCTAGCTATAGTTATCATGTAAACCGAAAGTGAACAATATGGCATTAAAATAGCGCTTGTGATCAATGTTTTTTAGATTTACGGGGGCGGAAGGGGGCGTGGCCAAAATCCAAAATAAACTTGATCAGCGTGCAATAATAACACATATTGTCACCAAATTTGGTAGTCCTAGCTCTTATAATAGCTGAGATCTAGATTTTCCCACGGACAGACAGACGGACAGACGTCCGGAGGTGTCTCCTTCTGCCTATTACATACATTTTCGGTTTGAACAAAGTTATTATACCCTTTCACTCTATGAGTAGCGGGTATAAAAATATTTTTGCACACATTTTTGATGCGGGCGGGACTCGAACCCGTAAATGCATAATAGTACTGTTCGTTTTGCAGTCCACAACTTAACCCATTTCACCACCGTACACGCACACACGATTCGGTACAATGCTGCAAGCAGCACTGCCGGCATCAAAATTGCACTTGTAATCAATTTTTTTTTCGATTTACGGGGGCGGAAGGGGGCGTGGCCAAAATCCAAAATAAACTTGATCAGCGTGCAATAATAACACATATTGTCACCAAATTTGGTAGTCCTAGCTCTTATAATAGCTGAGATCTAGATTTTCACACGGACAGACAGACGGACATGGCTATATCGACTCAGCTGTTGATCCTGAGCCAGAATATATATACTTTATGGGGTCGGAGGTGTCTCCTTCTGCCTGTTACATACATTTTCGGTTTGAACAAAGATATAATACCCTTCAACTCTATGAGTAGCGGGTATAAAAATATTGTTGCACACATTTTTGATGCGGGCGGGACTCGAACCCGTAAATGCATAATAGTACTGTTCGTTTTGCAGTCCACAACTGAACCCATTTCACCACCGTACACGCACACACGATTCGGCACAATGCTGCAAGCAGCGCTCCCGGCAGCGCTGTTTACAGCTATGGAAAACGTTAAGCTAAATAACTTCTGTGTTTATTATTCGATTGTTACCAAATTTTCAGAGATCATCTGGCTAGCTATAGTTATCATGTAAACCGAAAGTGAACAATATGGCATTAAAATTGCGCTTGTGATCAATGTTTTTTAGATTTACGGGGGCGGAAGGGGGCGTGGCCAAAATCCAAAATAAACTTGATCAGCGTGCAATAATAACACATATTGTCACCAAATTTGGTAGATTTTCACACGGACAGACAGATGGACAGACGGACATGGCTATATCGACTCGGCTGTTGATCCTGAGCCAGAATATATATACTTTATGGGGTCGGAGGTGTCTCCTTCTGCCTGTTACATACATTTGCGGTTTGAACAAAGTCATAATACCCTTCTACTCTATGAGTAGCGGGTATAAACATTTTTGCACACATTTAATTTTTGATGCGGGCGGGACTCGAACCCGTAAATGCATAAATGCTGCCGGCAGCGCTGCTTACAGCTATGGAAAACGTTAGGCTGAATAACTTCTGTGTTTATTATCCGATTATTACCAAATTTTCAGAGATCATTTGGCTAGCTATAGTTATCATGTAAACCGAAAGTGAACAATATGGCATCAAAATTGTGCTTGTAACCAATGTTTTTTCGATTTACGGGTACGGAAGGGGGCGTGGCTAAAATCCAAAATAAACTTGATCAGCGTGCAATAATAATACATATTGTCATCAAATTTGGTAGTCCTAGCTCTTATAATAGCTGAGATCTAGATTTTCACACGGACAGACAGATGGACAGACGGACATGGCTATATCGACTCGGCTGTTGATCCTGAGCCAGAATATATATACTTTATGGGGTCGGAGGTTTCTCCTTCTGCCTGTTACATACATTTTCGGTTTGAACAAAGTTTTAATACCCTTCAACTCTATAAGTAGCGGGTATAACAAGTAAGAAAGCTACAGTCGAGTATGCTTGACTGTAATATACCCGCTACCCAGCTGCTCGTACATCATTTATTTGCGGAACAAAAAAAAAAAGGCTACAATCATATTTTGACCGTAAACGGCTGAGGACTTACAATATTTATGCAAAGTCAAAATCTAAAATAAAAAAAAAAAACATTTTTGCACACATTTAATTTTTGATGCGGGCGGGACTTGAACCCGTAAATGCATAATAGTACTGTTCGTTTTGCAGTCCAAAACTTAACCCATTTCACCACCGTCCACGCACACACGATTCGGTACACTGCTACAAGCAGCACTGCCGGCATCAAAATTGCATTTGTAATCAATGTTTTTTCGATTTACGGGGGCGGAAGGGGGCGTGGCCAAAATCCAAAATAAACTTGATCAGCGTGCAATAATAACACATATTGTCACCAAATTTGGTAGTTCTAGATCTTGTAATAGCTGAGATCTAGATTTTCACACGGACAGACGGACATGGCTATATCGACTCGGCTGTTGATCCTGAGCAAGAATATATATACTTTTTTTTTACATTTAATTTTTGATGCGGGCGGGACTTGAACCCGTAAATGCATAATAGTACTGTTCGTTTTGCAGTCCACAACTTAACCCATTTCACCCCTGTACACGCACACACGATTCGGTACAATGCTGCAAGCAGCACTGCCGGCATCAAAATTGCATTTGTAATCAATGTTTTTTCGATTTACGGGGGCGGAAGGGGCGTGGCCAAAATCCAAAGTAAACTTGATCAGCGTGCAATAATAACACATATTGTCACCAAATTTGGTAGTCCTAGCTCTTATAATAGCTGAGATCTAGATTTTCACACGGACAGACAGACGGACAGACGGACATGGCTATATCGACTCAGCTGTTGATCCTGAGCCAGAATATATATACTTTATGGGGTCGGAGGTGTCTCCTTCTGCCTGTTACATACATTTTCGGTTTGAACAAAGATATAATACCCTTCAACTCTATGAGTAGCGGGTATAACAAGTAAGAAAGCTACAGTCGAGTATGCTTGACTGTAATATACCCGCTACCCAGCTGCTCGTACATCATTTATTTGCGGAACAAAAAAAAAAAATGGCTTCAATCATATTTTGACCGTAAAAGGCTGAGGACTTACAATATTTGTGCAAAGTCAAAATCTAAAATAAAAAAAAAAAAACATTTTTCAACACATTTAATTTTTGATGCGAGCGGGACTCGAATCCGTAAATGCATAATAGTACTGTTCGTTTTGCAGTCCACAACTTAACCCATTTCACCACCGTACAGGCACACACGATTCGGTACAATGCTGCAAGCAGCGCTGCCGACAGCGCGGCTTACAGCTATGGAAAACGTTAGGCTGAATAACTTCATCTGGCTAGCTATATATATCATGCAAACCGGAAATGAACTACATGGCATCAAAATTGCACTTGTAATCAATGTTTTTTCGATTTACGGGGGCGGAAGGGGGCGTGGCCAAAATCCAAAATAAACTTGATCAGCGTGCAATAATAACACATATTGTCACCAAATTTGGTAGTCCTAGCTCTTATAATAGCTGAGATCTAGATTTTCCCACGGACAGACAGACGGACAGACGTCCGGAGGTGTCTCCTTCTGCCTGTTACATACATTTTCGGTTTGAACAAAGTTATTATACCCTTTCACTCTATGAGTAGCGGGTATAAAAATATTTTTGCACACATTTTTGATGCGGGCGGGACTCGAACCCGTAAATGCATAATAGTACTGTTCGTTTTGCAGTCCACAACTTAACCCATTTCACCACCGTACACGCACACACGATTCGGCACAATGCTGCAAGCAGCGCTCCCGGCAGCGCTGTTTACAGCTATGGAAAACGTTAAGCTGAATAACTTCTGTGTCTATTATCCGATTATTACCAAATTTTCAGAGATCATTTGGCTAGCTATAGTTATCATGTAAACCGAAAGTGAACAATATGGCATCAAAATTGTGCTTGTGATCAATGTTTTTTAGATTTACGGGGGCGTGGCCAAAATCCAAAATAAACTTGATAAGCGTGCAATAATAACACATATTGTCACCAAATTTGGTAGATTTTCACACGGACAGACAGATGGACAGACGGACATGGCTATATCGACTCGGCTGTTGATCCTGAGCCAGAATATATATACTTTATGGGGTCGGAGGTGTCTCCTTCTGCCTGTTACATACATTTGCGGTTTGAACAAAGTTATAATACCCTTCTACTCTATGAGTAGCGGGTATAAACATTTTTGCACACATTTAATTTTTGATGTGGGCGGGACTCGAACCCGTAAATGCATAATAGTACTGTTCGTTTTGCAGTCAACAATTTAACCCATTTCACCACCGTTCACGCACACACGATTCGGCACAATGCTGCAAGCAGTGCTGCCGGCAGCGCTGCTTACAGCTATGGAAAACGTTAGGCTGAATAACTTCTGTGTCTATTATCCGATTATTACCAAATTTTCAGAGATCATTTGGCTAGCTATAGTTATCATGTAAACCGAAAGTGAACAATATGGCATCAAAATTGTGCTTGTAACCAATGTTTTTTCGATTTACGGGGACGGAAGGGGGCGTGGCCAAAATCCAAAATAAACTTGATCAGCGTGCAATAATAATACATATTGTCACCAAATTTGGTAGTCCTAGCTCTTATAATAGCTGAGATCTAGAGTTTCACACGGACAGACAGATGGACAGACGGACATGGCTATATCGACTCGGCTGTTGATCCTGAGCCAGAATATATATACTTTATGGGGTCGGAGGTGTCTCCTTCTGCCTGTTACATACATTTGCGGTTTGAACAAAGTTATAATACCCTTCTACTCTATGAGTAGCGGGTATAAACATTTTTGCACACATTTATTTTTTGATGCGGGCGGGACTCGAACCCGTAAATGCATAATAGTACTGTTCGTTTTGCAGTCAACAACTTAACCCATTTCACCACCGTTCACGCACACACGATTCGGCACAATGCTGCAATCAGTGCTGCCGGCAGCGCTGCTTACAGCTATGGAAAACGTTAGGCTGAATAACTTCTGTGTCTATTATCCGATTATTACCAAATTTTCAGAGATCATTTGGCTAGCTATAGTTATCATGTAAACAGAAAGTGAACAATATGGCATCAAAATTGTGCTTGTAACCAATGTTTTTTCGATTTACGGGGACGGAAGGGGGCGTGGCCAAAATCCAAAATAAACTTGATCAGCGTGCAATAATAATACATATTCTCACCAAATTTGGTAGTCCTAGCTCTTATAATAGCTGAGATCTAGATTTTCACACGGACAGACAGATGGACAGACGGACATGGCTATATCGACTCGGCTGTTGATCCTGAGCCAGAATATATATACTTTATGGGGTCGGAGGTTTCTCCTTCTGCCTGTTACATACATTTTCGGTTTGAACAAAGTTTTAATACCCTTCACCTCTATGAGTAGCGGGTATAAACATTTTTGCACACATTTAATTTTTAATGCGGGCGGGACTTGAACCCGTAAATGCATAATAGTACTGTTCGTTTTGCAGTCCACAACTTAACCCATTCCACCACTGTACGCGCACACACGATTCAGTACAATGCTGCAAGCAGCACTGCCGGCATCAAAATTGCACTTGTAATCAATTTTTTTTTGATTTACGGGGGCGGAAGGGGGCGTGGTCAAAATTCAAAATACACTTGATCAGCGTGCAATAATAACACATATTGTCACCAAATTTGGTAGTCCTAGCTCTTATAATAGCTGAGATCTAGATTTTCACAAGGACAGACAGACGGACAGACGGACATGGCTATATCGACTCAGCTGTTGATCCTGAGCCAGAATATATATACTTCATGGGGTCGGAGGTGTCTCCTTCTGCCTGTTTCATACATTTTCGGATTGAACAAAGATATAATACCCTTCAACTCTATGAGTAGCGGGTATAACAAGTAAGAAAGCTACAGTCGAGTATTCTTGACTGTAATATACCCGCTACCCAGCTGCTCGTACATCATTTATTTGCGGAACAAAAAAAAATGGCTACAATCATATTTTGACCGTAAACGGCTGAGGACTTACAATATTTATGCAAAGTCAAAATCTAAAATAAAAAAAAAAACATTTTGGCACACATTTATTTTTTGATGCGGGCGGGACTTGAACCCGTAAATGCATAATAGTACTGTTCGTTTTGCAGTCCAAAACTTAACCCATTTCACCACCGTACACGCACACACGATTCGGTACAACGCTGCAAGCAGCGCTGCCGGCAGGGGGCATGGCCAAAATCCAAAATAAACTTGATCAGCGTGCAATAATAACACATATTGTCACCAAATTTGGTAGTCCTAGCTCTTATAATAGCTGAGATCTAGATTTTCCCACGGACAGACGTCCGGAGGTGTCTCCTTCTGCCTGTTACATACATTTTCGGTTTGAACAAAGTTATTATACCCTTTTACTCTATGAGTAGCGGGTATAAAAATATTTTTGCACACATTTTTGATGCGGGCGGGACTCGAACCCGTAAATGCATAATAGTACTGTTCGTTTTGCAGTCCACAATTTAACCCATTTCACCACCGTACACACACACACGATTCGGCACAATGCTGCAAGCAGCGCTGCCGGCAGCGCTGCTGACAGCTATGGAAAACGTTAGGCTGAATAACTTCTGTGTTTATTATCCGATTATTACCAAATTTTCAGAGATCATCTGGCTAGCTATAGTTATCATGTAAACCGAAAGTGAACAATATGGCATTAAAATTGCGCTTGTAATCAATGTTTTTTCGATTTACGGGGGCGGAAGGGGGCGTGGCCAAAATCCAAAATAAACTTGATAAGCGTGCAATAATAACACATATTGTCACCAAATTTGGTAGTCCTAGCTCTTATAATAGCTGAGATAAAGATTTTCACACGGACAGACAGACGGACAGACGGACATGGCTATATCGACTCGGCTGTTGATCCTGAGCCAGAATATATATACTTTATGGGGTCGGAGGTTTCTCCTTCTGCCTGTTACATACATTTTCGGTTTGAACAAAGCTTTAATACCCTTCTACTCTATGAGTAGGGGGTATAACAAGTAAGAAAGCTACAGTCGAGTATGCTTGACTGTAATATACCCGCTTCCCAGCTGCTCGTACATCATTTATTTGCGGAACAGAAAAAAATGGCTACAATCATATTTTGACCGTAAACGGCTGAGGACTTACAATATTTATGCAAAGTCAAAATCTAAAATAAAAAAAAAAAACATTTTTGCACACATTTAATTTTTGATGCGGGCGGGACTTGAACCCGTAAATGCATAATAGTACTGTTGGTTTTGCAGTCCAAAACTTAACCCATTTCACCACCGTACACGCACACACGATTCGGTACAATGCTGCAAGCAGCGCTGCCGGCAGGGGGCGTGGCCAAAATCCAAAATAAACTTGATCAGCGTGCAATAATAACACATATTGTCACCAAATTTGGTAGTTCTAGATCTTATAATAGCTGAGATCTAGATTTTTACACGGACAGACTGACGGACAGACGGACATGGCTATATCGACTCGGCTGTTGATCCTGAGCAAGAATATATATACTTTTTTTTACATTTAATTTTTGATGCGGGCGGGACTTGAACCCGTAAATGCATAATAGTACTGTTCGTTTTGCAGTCCACAACTTAACCCATTTCACCCCTGTACACGCACACACGATTCGGTACAATGCTGCAAGCAGCACTGCCGGCAGCTCTTATAATAACACATATAGTCCTAGCTCTTATAATAGCTGAGATCTAGATTTTCACACGGACAGACAGACGGACAGACGGACATGGCTATATCGACTCAGCTGTTGATCCTGAGCCAGAATATATATACTTTATGGGGTCGGAGGTGTCTTCTTCTGCCTGTTACATACATTTTCGGTTTGAACAAAGATATAATACCCTTCAACTCTATGAGTAGCGGGTATAACAAGTAAGAAAGCTACAGTCGAGTATGCTTGACTGTAATATACCCGCTACCCAGCTGCTCGTACATCATTTATTTGCGGAACAAAAAAAAAATGGCTACAATCATATTTTGACCGTAAAAGGCTGAGGACTTACAATATTTGTGCAAAGTCAAAATCTAAAATAAAAAAAAAAAAACTTTTTTCAACACATTTAATTTTTGATGCGGGCGGGACTCGAATCCGTAAATGCATAATAGTACTGTTCGTTTTGCAGTCCACAACTTAACCCATTTCACCACCGTACAGGCACACACGATTCGGTACAATGCTGCAAGCAGCGCTGCCGACAGCGCGGCTTTCAGCTATGGAAAACGTTAGGCTGAATAACTTCTGTGTTTATTATCCGATTGTTACCAAATTTTTAGACATTATCTGGCTAGCTATATATATCATGCAAACCGGAAATGAACTACATGGCATCAAAATTGCACTTGTAATCAATGTTTTTTCGATTTACGGGGGCAGAAGGGGGCGTGGCCAAAATCCAAAATAAACTTGATCAGCGTGCAATAATAATACATATTGTCACCAAATTTGGTAGTCCTAGCTCTTATAATAGCTGAGATCTAGATTTTCACACGGACAGACAGATGGACAGACGGACATGGCTATATCGACTCGGCTGTTGATCCTGAGCCAGAATATATATACTTTATGGGGTCGGAGGTTTCTCCTTCTGCCTGTTACATACATTTTCGGTTTGAACAAAGTTTTAATACCCTTCTAATCTAAGAGTAGCGGGTATAAACATTTTTGCACACATTTAATTTTTAATGCGGGCGGGACTCGAACCCGTAAATGCATAATAGTACTGTTCGTTTTGCAGTCCACAACTTAACCCATTCCACCACTGTACACGCACACACGATTCAGTACAATGCTGCAAGCAGCACTGCCGGCATCAAAATTGCACTTGAAATCAATTTTTTTTTGATTTACGGGGGCGGAAGGGGGCGTGGCCAAAATTCAAAATACACTTGATCAGCGTGCAATAATAACACATATTGTCACCAAATTTGGTAGTCCTAGCTCTTATAATAGCTGAGATCTAGATTTTCACAAGGACAGACAGACGGACAGACGGACATGGCTATATCGACTCAGCTGTTGATCCTGAGCCAGAATATATATACTTTATGGGGTCGGAGGTGTCTCCTTCTGCCTGTTACATACATTTGCCGATTGAACAAAGATATAATACCCTTCAACTCTATGAGTAGCGGGTATAACAAGTAAGAAAGCTACAGTCGAGTATGCTTGACTGTAATATACCCGCTACCCAGCTGCTCGTACATCATTTATTTGCGGAACAAAAAACAATGGCTACAATCATATTTTGACCGTAAACGGCTGAGGACTTACAATATTTATGCAAAGTCAAAATCTAAAATAAAAAAAAAAAACATTTTTGCACACATTTAATTTTTGATGCGGGCGGGACTTGAACCCGTAAATGCATAATAGTACTGTTCGTTTTGCAGTCCAAAACTTAACCCATTTCACCACCGTACACGCACACACGATTCGGTACAATGCTGCAAGCAGCGCTGCCGGCAGGGGGCGTGGCCAAAATCCAAAATAAACTTGATCAGCGTGCAATAATAACACATATTGTCACCAAATTTGGTAGTCCTAGCTCTTATAATAGCTGAGATCTAGATTTTCCCACGGACAGACGTCCGGAGGTGTCTCCTTCTGCCTGTTACATACATTTTCGGTTTGAACAAAGTTATTATACCCTTTTACTCTATGAGTAGCGGGTATAAAAATATTTTTGCACACATTTTTGATGCGGGCGGGACTCGAACCCGTAAATGCATAATAGTACTGTTCGTTTTCCAGTCCACAACTTAACACATTTCACCACCGTACACGCACACACGATTCGGCACAATGCTGCAAGCAGCGCTGCCGGCAGCGCTGCTTACAGCTATGGAAAACGTTAGGCTGAATAACTTCTGTGTTTATTATCCGATTATTACCAAATTTTCAGAGATCATCTGGCTAGCTATAGTTATCATTTAAACCGAAAGTGAACAATATGGCATTAAAATTGCGCTTGTAATCAATGTTTTTCGATTTACGGGGGCGGAAGGGGGCGTGGCCAAAATCCAAAATAAACTTGATAAGCGTGCAATAATAACACATATTGTCACCAAATTTGGTAGTCCTAGCTCTTATAATAGCTGAGATCTAGATTTTCACACGGACAGACAGACGGACAGACGGACATGGCTACATCGACTCGGCTGTTGATCCTGAGCCAGAATATATATACTTTATGGGGTCGGAGGTGTCTCCTTCTGCCTGTTACATACATTTGCGGTTTGAACAAAGTTATAACACCCTTCTACTCTATGAGTAGCGGGTATAAACATTTTTGCACACATTTAATTTTTGATGCGGGCGGGACTCGAACCCGTAAATGCATAATAGTACTGTTCGTTTTGCAGTCAACAACTTAACCCATTTCACCACCGTTCACGCACACACGATTCGGTACAATGCTGCAAGCAGGGCTGCCGGCAGCGCTGCTTACAGCTATGGAAAACGTTAGGCTGAATAACTTCTGTATTTATTATCCGATTATTACCAAATTTTTAGAGATCATTTGGCTAGGTATAGTTATCATGTAAACCGAAAGTGAACAATATGGCATCAAAATTGTGCTTGTAACCAATGTTTTTTCGATTTACGGGGGCGGAAGGGGGCGTGGCCAAAATCCAGAATAAACTTGATCAGCGTGCAATAATAATACATATTGTTACCAAATTTGGTAGTCCTAGCTCTTATAATAGCTGAGATCTAGATTTTCACATGGACAGACAGATGGACAGACGGACATGGCTATATCGACTCGGCTGTTGATCCTAAGCCAGAATATATATATACTTTATGGGGTCGGAGGTGTCTCCTTCTGCCTGTTACATACATTTTCGGTTTGAACAAAGTTTTAATACCCAAAGATAGACGGACAGACGTCCGGAGGTGTCTCCTTCTGCCTGTTAAATACATTTTCGGTTTGAACAAAGTTATTATACCTTTTTACTCTATGAGTAGCGGGTATAAAAACATTTTTGCACACATTTAATTTTTGATGCGGGCGGGACTCGAACCCATAAATGCATAATAGTACTGTTCGTTTTGCAGTCCACAACTTAACCCATTTCACCACCGTACACGCACACACGATTCAGTACAATGCTGCAAGTAGCGCTGCCGGCAGCGCTGCTTGTAAACTGAAAATGAACAATATCGCATCAAAATTGCGCTTGTAATAAATGTTTTTTCGATTTACGGGGGCGGAAGGGGGCGTGGCCAAAATCCAAAATAAACTTGATAAGCGTGCAATAATAACACATATTGTCACCAAATTTGGTAGTCCTAGCTCTTATAATAGCGGAGATCTAGATTTTCACACGGACAGACAGACGGACATGGCTATATCGACTCGGCTGTTGATCCTGAGCCAGAATATATATACTTTATGGGGTCGTAGGTGTCTCCTTCTGCCTGTTACATACATTTGCGGTTTGAACAAAGTTATAATACCCTTCTACTCTATGAGTAGCGGGTATAAACATTTTTGCACACATTTAATTTTTGATGCGGGCGGGATTCGAACCCATAAATGCATAATAGTACTGTTCGTTTTGCAGTCAACAACTTAACCCATTTCACCACCGTTCACGCACACACGATTGCCGATTGCTGCCGGCAGCGCTGCTTACAGCTATGGAAAACGTTATGCTGAATAACTTCTGTGTTTATTATCCGATTATTACCAAATTTTCAGAGATCATTTGGCTAGCTATAGTTATCATGTAAACCGAAAGTGAACATTATGGCATCAAAATTGTGCTTGTAACTAATGTTTTTTCGATTTACGGGGGCGGAAGGGGGCGTGGCCAAAATCCAAAATAAACTTGATCAGCGTGCAATAATAACACATATTGTCACCAAATTTGGTAGTTCCAGCTCTTATAATAGCTGAGATCTAGATTTTCACAAGGACAGACAGACGGACAGACGGACATGGCTATATCGACTCAGCTGTTGATCCTGAGCCAGAATATATATACTTTATGGGGTCGGAGGTGTCTGCTTCTGCCTGTTACATACATTTTCGGTTTGAACAGAGATATAATACCCTTCAACTCTATAAGTAGCGGGTATAACAAGTAAGAAAGCTACAGTCGAGAATGCTTGACTGTAATATACCCGCTACCCAGCTGCTCTTACATCATTTATTTGCGGAACAAAAAAAAATGGCTACAATCATATTTTGACCGTAAAAGGCTGAGGACTTACAATATTTATGCAAAGTCAAAATCTAAAATAAAAAAAAAAACATTTTTCCACACATTTAATTTTTGATGCGGGCGGGACTTGAACCCGTAAATGCATAATAGTACTGTTCGTTTTGCAGTCCACAACTTAACCCATTTCACCACCGTACACGCACACACGATTCGGTACAATGCTGCAAGCAGCGCTGCCGACAGCGCGGCTTACACCTATGGAAAACGTTAGGCCGAATAACTTCTGTGTTTATTATCCGATTGTTACCTAATTTTTAGACGTCATCTGGCTAGCTATAGATATCATGCAAAGCGGAAATGAACTACATGGCATCAAAATTGCACTTGTAATCAATGTTTTTTCGATTTACGGGGGCGGAAGGGGGCGTGGCCAAAATCCAAAATAAACTTGATCAGCGTGCAATAATAACACATATTGTCACCAAATTTGGTAGTCCTAGCTCTTATAATAGCTGAGATCTAGATTTTCCCACGGTCAGATAGACGGACAGACGTCCGGAGGTGTCTCCTTCTGCCTGTTACATACATTTTCGGTTTGAACAAAGTTATTATACCCTTTTACTCTATGAGTAGCAGGTATAAAAACATTTTTGCACACATTTAATTTTTGATGCGGGCGGGACTCGAACCCATAAATGCATAATAGTACTGTTCGTTTTGCAGTCCACAACATAACCCATTTCACCACCGTACACGCACACACGATTCGGTACAATGCTGCAAGTAGCGCTGCCGGCAGCGCTGCTTACAGGTATGGAAAACGTTAGGCTAAATAACTTCTGTGTTTATTATCCGATTATTACCAAATTTTCAGAGATCATTTGGCTAGCTATAGTTATCATGTAAACCGAAAGTGAACAATATGGCATCAAAATTGTGCATGTAACCAATGTTTTTTTCGATTTACGGGGGCGTGGCCAAAATCCAAAATAAACTTGATCAGCGTGCAATAATAACACATATTGTCACCAAATTTGGTAGTCCTAGCTCTTATAATAGCTGAGATCTAGATTTTCACAAGGACAGACAGACGGACAGACGGACATGGCTATATCGACTCAGCTGTTGATCCTGAGCCAGAATATATATACTTTATGGGGTCGGAGGTGTCTCCTTCTGCCTGTTACATACATTTTCGGTTTGAACAAAGATATAATACCCTTCAACTCTATAAGTAGCGGGTATAACAAGTAAGAAAGCTGCAGTCGAGTATGCTTGACTGTAATATACCCGCTACCCAGCTGCTCGTACATCATTTTTTTGCGGAACAAAAAAAAATGGCTACAATCATATTTTGACCGTAAAAGGCTGAGGACTTACAATATTTATGCAAAGTCAAAATCTAAAATAAAAAAAAAAACATTTTTCCACACATTTAATTTTTGATGCGGGCGGGACTTGAACCCGTAAATGCATAATAGTACTGTTTGTTTTGCAGTCCACAACTTAACCCATTTCACCACCGTACACGCACACACGATTCGGTACATTGCTGCAAGCAGCGCTGCCGACAGCGCGGCTTACACCTATGGAAAACGTTAGGCCGAATAACTTCTGTGTTTATTATCCGATTGTTACCTAATTTTTAGACGTCATCTGGCTAGCTATAGATATCATGCAAACCGGAAATGAACTACATGGCATCAAAATTGCACTTGTAATCAATGTTTTTTCGATTTACGGGGGCGGAAGGGGGCGTGGCCAAAATCCAAAATAAACTTGATCAGCGTGCAATAATAACACATATTATCACCAAATTTGGTAGTCCTAGCTCTTATAATAGCTGAGATCTAGATTTTCCCACGGACAGATAGACGGACAGACGTCCGGAGGTGTCTCCTTCTGCCTGTTAAATACATTTTCGGTTTGAACAAAGTTATTATACCCTTTTACTCTATGAGTAGCGGGTATAAAAACATTTTTGCACACATTTAATTTTTGATGCGGGCGGGACTCGAACCCATAAATGCATAATAGTACTGTTCGTTTTGCAGTCCACAACTTAACCCATTTCACCACCGGACACGCACACACGATTCGGGACAATGCTGCAAGTAGCGCTGCCGGCAGCGCTGCTTGTAAACCGAAAATGAACAATATCGCATCAAAATTGCGCTTGTAATCAATGTTTTTTCGATTTACGGGAGCGGAAGGGGGCGTGGCCAAAATCCAAAATAAACTTGATAAGCGTGCAATAATAACACATATTGTCACCAAATTTGGTAGTCCTAGCTCTTATAATAGCTGAGATCTAGATTTTCACACGGACAGACAGACGGACATGGCTATATCGACTCGGCTGTTGATCCTGAGCCAGAATATATATATATATATATACTTTATGGGGTCGTAGGTGTCTCCTTCTGCCTGTTACATACATTTGCGGTTTGAACAAAGTTATAATACCCTTCTACTCTATGAGTAGCGGGTATAAACATTTTTGCACACATTTAATTTTTGATGCGGGCGGGACTCGAATTCGTAAATGCATAATAGTACTGTTCGTTTTGCAGTCAACAACTTAACCCATTTCACCACCGTTCACGCACACACGATTCGGCACAATGCTGCAAGCAGCGCTGCCGGCAGCGCTGCTTACAGCTATGGAAAACGTTAGGCTGAATAACTTCTGTGTTTATTATCCGATTATTACCAAATTTTCAGAGATCATTTGGCTAGCTATAGTTATCATGTAAACCGAAAGTGAACAATATGGCATCAAAATTGTGCATGTAACCAATGTTTTTTCGATTTACGGGAGCGGAAGGGGGCGTGGCCAAAATCCAAAATAAACTTGATCAGCGTGCAATAATAATACATATTGTTACCAAATTTGGTAGTCCTAGCTCTTATAATAGGTGAGATCTAGATTTTCACACGGACAGACAGATGGATAGACGGACATGGCTATATCGACTCGGCTGTTGATCCTGAGTATCCTGAATATATATACTTTATGGGGTCGGAGGTGTCTCCTTCTGCCTGTTACATACATTTTCGGTTTGAACAAAGTTTTAATACCCTTCTACTCTATGAGTAGCGGGTATAAACATTTTTGCACACATTTAATTTTTGATGCGGGCGGGACTCGAACCCGTAAATGTATAATAGTACTGTTCGTTTTGCAGTCCACAACTTAACCCATTTCACCACTGTACACGCACACACGATTCGGTACAATGCTGCAAGCAGCACTGCCGGCATCAAAATTGCACTTGTAATCAATTTTTTTTCGATTTACGGGGGCGGAAGGGGGCGTGGCCAAAATCCAAAATAAACTTGATCAGCGTGCAATAATAACACATATTGTCACCAAATTTGGTAGTCCTTGTTCTTATAATAGCTGAGATCTAGATTTTCACACGGACCGACAGACGGACAGACGGACATGGCTATATCGACTCAGCTGTTGATCCTGAGCCAGAATATATATACTTTATGGGGTCGGAGGTGTCTCCTTCTGCCTGTTACATACATTTTCGGTTTGAACAGAGATATAATACCCTTCTACTCTATGAGTAGCGGGTATAACAAGTAAGAAAGCTACGGTCGAATATGCTCGACTGTAATATACCCGCTACCCAGCTCCTCGTACATCATTTATTTGCGGAACAAAAAAAAATGGCTACAATCATATTTTGACCGTAAAAGGCTGACGACTTACAATATTTATGCAAAGTCAAAATCTAAAATTTAAAAAAATATTTTTGCACACATTTAATTTTTGATGCGGGCGGGACTTGAACCCGTAAATGCATAATAGTACTGTTCGTTTTGCAGTCCAAAAATTAACCCATTTCACCACCGTACACGCACACAGGATTCGGTACAATGCTGCAAGCAGCGCTGCCGGCAGGGGGCGTGGCCAAAATCCAAAATAAACTTGATCAGCGTGCAATAATAATACATATTGTCACCAAATTTGGTAGTTCTAGATCTTATAATAGCTGAGATCTAGATTTTCACACGGACAGACAGACGGACATGGCTATATCGACTCGGCTGTTGATCCTGAGCAAGAATGTATATACTTTTTTTTACATTTAATTTTTGATGCGGGCGGGACTTGAACCCGTAAATGCATAATAGTACTGTTCGTTTTGCAGTCCACAACTTAACCCATTTCACCACTGTACACGCACACACGATTCGGTACAATGCTGTAAGCAGCACTGCCGGCATCAAAATTGCACTTGTAATCAATGTTTTTTCGATTTACGGGGGCGGAAGGGGGCGTGGCCAAAATCCAAAGTAAACTTGATCAGCGTGCAATAATAACACATATTGTCACCAAATTTGGTAGTCCTAGCTCTTATAATAGCTGAGATCTAGATTTTCACACGGACAGACAGACGGATAGACGGACATGGCTATATCGACTGAGCTGTTGATCCTGAGCCAGAATATATATACTTTATGGGGTCGGAGGTGTCTCCTTCTGCGTGTTACATACATTTTCGGTTTGAACAAAGATATAATACCCTTCAACTCTATGAGTAGCGGGTATAACAAGTAAGAAAGCTTCAGTCGAGTATGCTTGACTGTAATATACCCGCTACCCAGCTGCTCGTACATCATTTATTTGCGGAACAAAAAAAAATGGCTACAATCATATTTTGACCGTAAAAGGCTGAGGATTTACAATATTTATGCAAAGTCAAAATCTAAAATAAAAAAAAAAAAACAATTTTGCACACATTTAATTTTTGATGCGGGCGGGACTTGAACCCGTAAATGCATAATAGTACTGTTCGTTTTGCAGTCCACAACTTAACCCATTTCACTACCGTACACGCACACACGATTCGGTACAATGCTGCAAGCTGCGCTGCCGGCAGCGCTGCTTACAGCCATGGAAAACGTTAGGCTGAATTACTTCTGTGTTTATTATCCGATTGTTACCAAATTTTCAGACATCATCTGGCTAGCCATAGGTATCATGCAAACCGGAAATGAACTATATGGCATCCAAATTGCACTTGTAATCAATGTTTTTTCGATTTACGGGGGCGGAAGGGGGCGTGGCCAAAATCCAAAATAAACTTGATCAGCGTGCAATAATAACACATATTGTCACCAAATTTGGTAGTCCTAGCTCTTATAATAGCTGAGATCTAGATTTTCCCACGGACAGACAGACGGACAGACGTCCGGAGATGTCTCCTTCTGCATGTTACATACATTTTCGGTTTGAACAAAGTTATTATACCCTTTTACTCTATGAGTAGCGGGTATAAAAACATTTTTGCACACATTTAATTTTTGATGCGGGCGGGACTCGAACCCGTAAATGCATAATAGTACTGTTCGTTTTGCAGTCCACAACTTAACCCATTTCACCACCGTACACGCACACACGATTAGGTACAATGCTGCAAGTGGCGCTGCTTGTAAACCGAAAATGAACAATATCGCATCAAAATTGCTCTTGTAATCAATGTTTTTTTCGATTTACGGGGGCGGAAGGGGGCGTGGCAAAATCCAAAATAACTTGATAAGCGTGCAATAATAACACATATTGTCACCAAATTTGGTTGTCCTAGCTCTTATAATAGCTGAGATCTAGATTTTCACACGGACAGACAGACGGACAGACGTCCGGAGATGTCTCCTTCTGCATGTTAAATACATTTTCGGTTTGAACAAAGTTGTTATACCCTTTTACTCTATGAGTAGCGGGTATAAAAACATTTTTGCACACATTTAATTTTTGATGCGGGCGGGACTTGAACCCGTAAATGCATAATAGTACTGTTTGTTTTGCAGTCCACAACTTAACCCATTTCACTACCGTACACGCACACACGATTCGGTACAATGCTGCAAGCAGCACTGCCGGCATCAAAATTGAACTTGTAATCAATGTTTTTTCGATTTACGGGGGCGGAAGGGGGCGTGGCCAAAATCTAAAATAACCTTGATCAGCGTGCAATAATAACACATATTGTCACCAAATTTGGTTGTCCTAGCTCTTATAATAGCTGAGATCTAGATTTTCACACGGACAGACAGACGGACAGACGGACATGGCTATATCGACTCGGCTGTTGATCCTGAGCCAGAATATATATACTTTATGGGGTCGGAAGTGTCTCCTTCTGCCTGTTACATACATTTTCGTTTTGAACAAAGTTATAATACCCTTCTACTCTATGAGTAGAGGGTATAGACATCTTTGCACACATTTAATTTTTGATGCGGGCGGGACTCGAACCCGTAAATGCATAATAGTACTGTTCGCTTTGCAGTCCACAACTTAACCCATTTCACCACCGTCCACGCACACACGATTCGGTACAATGCTGCCGGCAGCGCTGCTTACAGCTATGGAATACGTAAGGCTGAATAACTTCTGTGTTTATTATCTCGAACCCGTAAATGGATAATAGTACTGTTTGTTTTGCAGTCCACAACTTAACCCATTTCACTACCGTACACGCACACACGATTCGGTACAATGCTGCAAGCAGCACTGCCGGCATCAAAATTGAACTTGTAATCAATGTTTTTTCGATTTACGGGGGCGGAAGGGGGCGTGGCCAAAATCTAAAATAACCTTGATCAGCGTGCAATAATAACACATATTGTCACCAAATTTGGTTGTCCTAGCTCTTATAATAGCTGAGATCTAGATTTTCACACGGACAGACAGACGGACAGAGCTATATCGACTCGGCTGTTGATCCTGAGCCAGAATATATACTTTATGGGGTCGGAAGTGTCTCCTTCTGCCTGTTACATACATTTTCGGTTTGAACAAAGATATAATACCCTTCTACTCTATGAGTAGCGGGTATAACAATTAAGAAAGCTACGGTCGAGTATGCTTCTGTGTTTATTATCCGATTGTTACCAAATTTTCAGACATCATCTGGCTAGCTATAGATATCATGCAGACCGGAAATGAACTATATGGCATCCAAATTGCACTTGTAATCAATGTTTTTTCAATTTACGGGGGCGGAAGGGGGCGTGGCCAAAATCCAAAATAAACTTGATCAGCGTGCAATAATAACACATATTGTCACCAAATTTGGTAGTCCTAGCTCTTATAATAGCTGAGATCTAGATTTTCACACGGACAGACAGACGGACAGACGTCCGGAGATGTCTCCTTCTGCATGTTACATACATTTTCGGTTTGAACAAAGTTATTATACCCTTTTACTCTATGAGTAGCGGGTATAAAAACATTTTTGCACACATTTAATTTTTGATGCGGACGGGACTCGAACCCGTAAATGCATAATAGTACTGTTCGTTTTGCAGTCCACAATTTAACCCATTTCACCACCGTACACGCACACACGATTAGGTACAATGCTGCAAGTGGCGCTGCTTGTAAACCGAAAATGAACAATATCGCATCAAAATTGCTCTTGTAATCAATGTTTTTTTCGATTTACGGGGGCGGAAGGGGGCGTAGCCAAAATCCAAAATAAACTTGATCAGCGTGCAATAATAACACATATTTTCACCAAATTTGGTAGTCCTAGCTCTTATAATAGCTGAGATCTAGATTTTCACACGGACAAACAGACGGATAGACGTACGGAGCTGTCTTCTTCTGCCTGTTACATACATTTTCGGTTTGAACAAAGTTATTATACCCTTTTACTCTATGAGTAGCAGGTATAAAAACATTTTTGGGACTCGAACCCGTAAATGCATAATAGTACTGTTCGTTTTGCAGTCCACAACTTAACCCATTTCACCACCGTACACGCACACACGATTCGGTACAATGCTGCAAGCAGCACTGCCGGCATCAAAATTGCACTTGTAATCAATTTTTTTTTCGATTTACGGGGGCGGAAGGGGGCGTGGCCAAAATCCAAAATAAACTTGATCAGCGTGCAATAATAACTCATATTGTCACCAAATTTGGTAGTCCTAGTTCTTATAATAGCTGAGATCTAGATTTTCACACGGACCGACAGACGGACAGACGGACATGTCTATATCGACTGAGCTGTTGATCCTGAGCCAGAATATATATACTTTATGGAGTCGGAGGTGTCTCCTTCTGCCTGCTACATACATTTTCGGTTTGAACAAAGTTTTAATACCCTTCTACTCTATAAGTAGCGGGTATAAAAACATTTTTGCACACATTTAATTTTAGATGCGGGCGGGACTCGAACCCGTAAATTCATAATAGCACTGTTCGATTTGCAATCCCCAACTTAACCCATTTCACCACCGTACACGCACACACGATTCGGCACAATGCGGCAAGCAGCGCTGCTGGCTAGCTATAGTTATCGTGTAAACCGAAAATGAACAATATGGCAACAAAATTGAGCTTGTAACCAATGTTTTTTCGATATACGGGGGCGGAAGGGGGCGTGGCCAAAATCCAAAATAAACTTGATCAGCGTGCAATAATAACTCATATTGTCACCAAATTTGGTAGTCCTAGTTCTTATAATAGCTGAGATCTAGATTTTCACACGGACCGACAGACGGACAGACGGACATGGCTATATCGACTCAGCTGTTGATCCTGAGCCAGAATATATATACTTTATGGGGTCGGAGGTGTCTCCTTCTGCCTGTTACATACATTTTCGGTTTGAACAGAGATATAATACCCTTCTACTCTATGAGTAGCGGGTATAACAAGTAAGAAAGCTACAGTCGAATATGCTCGACTGTAATATACCCGCTACCCAGCTCTTCGTACATCATTTATTTGCGGAACAAAAAAAAATGGCTACAATCATATTTTGACCGTAAAAGGCTGACGACTTACAATATTTATGCAAAGTCAAAATCTAAAATTTTAAAAAAATATTTTTGCACACATTTAATTTTTGATGCGGGCGGGACTTGAACCCGTAAATGCATAATAGTACTGTTCGTTTTGCAGTCCGCAACTTAACCCATTTCACCACCGTACACGCACACACGATTCGGTACAATGCTGCAAGCAGCGCTGCCGGCAGGGGGCGTGGCCAAAATCCAAAATAAACTTGATCAGCGTGCAATAATAATACATATTGTCACCAAATTTGGTAGTTCTAGATCTTATAATAGCTGAGATCTAGATTTTCACACGGACAGACAGACGGACAGACGGACATGGCTATATCGAATCGGCTGTTGATCCTGAGCAAGAATGTATATACTTTTTTTTACATTTAGTTTTTGATGCGGGCGGGACTTGAACCCTTAAATGCATAATAGTACGTTCGTTTTGCAGTCCACAACTTAACCCATTTCACCACTGTACACGCACAGACGATTCGGTACAATGCTGGAAGCAGCACTGCCGGCATCAAAATTGCACTTGTAATCAATGTTTTTTCGATTTACGGGGGCGGAAGGGGGCGTGGCCAAAATCCAAAGTAAACTTGATCAGCGTGCAATAATAACACATATTGTCACCAAATTTGGTAGTCCTAGCTCTTATAATAGCTGAGATCTAGATTTTCACACGGACAGACAGACGGATAGACGGACATGGCTATATCGACTCAGCTGTTGATCCTGAGCCAGAATATATATACTTTATGGGGTCGGAGTTGTCTCCTTCTGCCTGTTACATACATTTTCGGTTTGACCAAAGATATAATACCCTTCAACTCTATGAGTAGCGGGTATAACAAGTAAGAAAGCTACAGTCGAGAATGCTTGACTGTAATATACCCGCTACCCAGATGCTCGTACATCATTTATTTGCGGAACAAAAAAAAATGGCTACAATCATATTTTGACCGTAAAAGGCTGAGGATTTACAATATTTATGCAAAGTCAAAATCTAAAATAAAAAAAAAAAAAAAATTTTGCACACATTTAATTTTTGATGCGGGCGGGACTTGAACCCGTAAATGCATAATAGTACTGTTCGTTTTGCAGTCCACAACTTAACCCATTTCACTACCGTACACGCACACACGATTCGGTACAATGCTGCAAGCAGCACTGCCGGCATCAAAATTGAACTTGTAATCAATGTTTTTTCGATTTACGGGGGCGGAAGGGGGCGTGGCCAAAATCTAAAATAACCTTGATCAGCGTGCAATAATAACACATATTGTCACCAAATTTGGTTGTCCTAGCTCTTATAATAGCTGAGATCTAGATTTTCACACGGACAGACAGACGGACAGACGGACATGGCTATATCGACTCGGCTGTTGATCCTGAGCCAGAATATATATACTTTATGGGGTCGGAAGTGTCTCCTTCTGCCTGTTACATACATTTTCGGTTTGAACAAAGATATAATACCCTTCTACTCTATGAGTAGCGGGTATAACAATTAAGAAAGCTACGGTCGAGTATGCTTTTGTGTTTATTATCCGATTGTTACCAAATTTTCAGACATCATCTGGCTAGCTATAGATATCATGCAGACCGGAAATGAACTATATGGCATCCAAATTGCACTTGTAATCAATGTTTTTTCAATTTACGGGGGCGGAAGGGGGCGTGGCCAAAATCCAAAATAAACTTGATCAGCGTGCAATAATAACACATATTGTCACCAAATTTGGTAGTCCTAGCTCTTATAATAGCTGAGATCTAGATTTTCACACGGACAGACAGACGGACAGACGTCCGGAGATGTCTCCTTCTGCATGTTACATACATTTTCGGTTTGAACAAAGTTATTATACCCTTTTACTCTATGAGTAGCGGGTATAAAAACATTTTTGCACACATTTAATTTTTGATGCGGACGGGACTCGAACCCGTAAATGCATAATAGTACTGTTCGTTTTGCAGTCCACAATTTAACCCATTTCACCACCGTACACGCACACACGATTAGGTACAATGCTGCAAGTGGCGCTGCTTGTAAACCGAAAATGAACAATATCGCATCAAAATTGCTCTTGTAATCAATGTTTTTTTTCGATTTACGGGGGCGGAAGGGGGCGTGGCCAAAATCCAAAATAAACTTGATAAGCGTGCAATAATAACACTTATTGTCACCAAATTTGGTAGCCCTAGCTCTTATAATAGCTGAGATCTAGATTTTCACACGGACCGACAGACGGACAGACGGACATGGCTATATCGACTCGGCTGTTGATCCTGAGCAAGAACATATATACTTTTTTTTTACATTTAATTTTTGATGCGGGCGGGACTCGAACCCGTAAATGCATAATAGTACTGTTCGTTTTGCAGTCCACAACTTAACCCATTTCACCACTGTACACGCACACACGATTCGGTACAATGCTGCAAGCAGCACTGCCGGCATCAAAATTGCACTTGTAATCAATGTTTTTTCGATTTACGGGGGCGGAAGGGGGCGTGGCCAAAATCCAAAGTAAACTTGATCAGCGTGCAATAATAACACATATTGTCACCAAATTTGGTAGTCCTAGCTCTTATAATAGCTGAGATCTAGATTTTCCCACGGACAGACAGACGGTCAGACGGACATGGCTATATCGACTCGGCTGTTGATCCCTGAGCCAGAATATATATACTTTATGAGGTCGGAGGTTTCTCCTTCTGCCTGTTACATACATTTTCGGTTTGAACAAAGTTATAATACCCTTCTACTCTATGAGTAGCGGGTATAACAAGTAAGAAAGCTACAGTCGAGTATGCTCGACTGTAATATACCCACTACCCAGCTGCTCGTACATCATTTATTTGCGAAACAAAAAAAAAAATGGCTACAATCATATTTTGACCGTAAAAGGCTGAGGACTTACAATATTTATGCAAAGTCAAAATCTAAAATAAAAAAAAAACATTTTTGCACACATTTAATTTTTGATGCGGGCGGGACTCGAACCCGTAAATGCATAATAGTACTGTTCGTTTTGCAGTCCACAACTTAACCCATTTCACCACCGTACACGCACACACGATTCGGATTCGCTGCCGGCAGCGCTGCTTACAGCTATGGAAAACGTTAGGCTGAATAACTTCTGTGTTTATTATCCGATTGTTACCAAATTTTCAGAGATCATTTGGCTAGCTATAGATATCATGCAAACCGGAAATGAACTATATGGCATCAAAATTCCACTTGTAATCAATGTTTTTTCGATTTGCGTGGGCGGAAGGGGGCGTAGCCAAAATCAAAAATAAACTTGATCAGCGTGCAATAATAACACATATTTTCACTAAATTTGGTAGTCCTAGCTCTTATAATAGCTGAGATCTAGATTTTCACACGGACAAACAGACGGACAGACGTACGGAGCTGTCCTCTTCTGCCTGTTACATACATTTTCGGTTTGAACAAAGTTATTATACCCTTTTACTCTATGAGTAGCGGGTATAAAAACATTTTTGCACACATTTAATTTTTGATGCGGGCGGGACTTGAACCCGTAAATGCATAATAGTACTGTTCGTTTTGCAGTCCGCAACTTAACCCATTTCACCACCGTACACGCACACACGATTCGGTACAATGCTGCAAGCAGCGCTGCCGGCAGGGGGCGTGGCCAAAATCCAAAATAAACTTGATCAGCGTGCAATAATAATACATATTGTCACCAAATTTGGTAGTTCTAGATCTTATAATAGCTGAGATCTAGATTTTCACACGGACAGACAGACGGACAGACGGACATGGCTATATCGAATCGGCTGTTGATCCTGAGCAAGAATGTATATACTTTTTTTTACATTTAGTTTTTGATGCGGGCGGGACTTGAACCCTTAAATGCATAATAGTACGTTCGTTTTGCAGTCCACAACTTAACCCATTTCACCACTGTACACGCACAGACGATTCGGTACAATGCTGGAAGCAGCACTGCCGGCATCAAAATTGCACTTGTAATCAATGTTTTTTCGATTTACGGGGGCGGAAGGGGGCGTGGCCAAAATCCAAAGTAAACTTGATCAGCGTGCAATAATAACACATATTGTCACCAAATTTGGTAGTCCTAGCTCTTATAATAGCTGAGATCTAGATTTTCACACGGACAGACAGACGGATAGACGGACATGGCTATATCGACTCAGCTGTTGATCCTGAGCCAGAATATATATACTTTATGGGGTCGGAGTTGTCTCCTTCTGCCTGTTACATACATTTTCGGTTTGACCAAAGATATAATACCCTTCAACTCTATGAGTAGCGGGTATAACAAGTAAGAAAGCTACAGTCGAGAATGCTTGACTGTAATATACCCGCTACCCAGATGCTCGTACATCATTTATTTGCGGAACAAAAAAAAATGGCTACAATCATATTTTGACCGTAAAAGGCTGAGGATTTACAATATTTATGCAAAGTCAAAATCTAAAATAAAAAAAAAAAACAATTTTGCACACATTTAATTTTTGATGCGGGCGGGACTTGAACCCGTAAATGCATAATAGTACTGTTCGTTTTGCAGTCCACAACTTAACCCATTTCACTACCGTACACGCACACACGATTCGGTACAATGCTGCAAGCAGCACTGCCGGCATCAAAATTGAACTTGTAATCAATGTTTTTTCGATTTACGGGGGCGGAAGGGGGCGTGGCCAAAATCTAAAAATAACCTTGATCAGCGTGCAATAATAACACATATTGTCACCAAATTTGGTTGTCCTAGCTCTTATAATAGCTGAGATCTAGATTTTCACACGGACAGACAGACGGACAGACGGACATGGCTATATCGACTCGGCTGTTGATCCTGAGCCAGAATATATATACTTTATGGGGTCGGAAGTGTCTCCTTCTGCCTGTTACATACATTTTCGGTTTGAACAAAGATATAATACCCTTCTACTCTATGAGTAGCGGGTATAACAATTAAGAAAGCTACGGTCGAGTATGCTTTTGTGTTTATTATCCGATTGTTACCAAATTTTCAGACATCATCTGGCTAGCTATAGATATCATGCAGACCGGAAATGAACTATATGGCATCCAAATTGCACTTGTAATCAATGTTTTTTCAATTTACGGGGGCGGAAGGGGGCGTGGCCAAAATCCAAAATAAACTTGATCAGCGTGCAATAATAACACATATTGTCACCAAATTTGGTAGTCCTAGCTCTTATAATAGCTGAGATCTAGATTTTCACACGGACAGACAGACGGACAGACGTCCGGAGATGTCTCCTTCTGCATGTTACATACATTTTCGGTTTGAACAAAGTTATTATACCCTTTTACTCTATGAGTAGCGGGTATAAAAAACATTTTGCACACATTTAATTTTTGATGCGGGCGGGACTCGAACCCGTAAATGCATAATAGTACTGTTCGTTTTGCAGTCCACAATTTAACCCATTTCACCACCGTACACGCACACACGATTAGGTACAATGCTGCAAGTGGCGCTGCTTGTAAACCGAAAATGAACAATATCGCATCAAAATTGCTCTTGTAATCAATGTTTTTTTTCGATTTACGGGGGCGGAAGGGGGCGTGGCCAAAATCCAAAATAAACTTGATAAGCGTGCAATAATAACACTTATTGTCACCAAATTTGGTAGCCCTAGCTCTTATAATAGCTGAGATCTAGATTTTCACACGGACCGACAGACGGACAGACGGACATGGCTATATCGACTCGGCTGTTGATCCTGAGCAAGAACATATATACTTTTTTTTTACATTTAATTTTTGATGCGGGCGGGACTCGAACCCGTAAATGCATAATAGTACTGTTCGTTTTGCAGTCCACAACTTAACCCATTTCACCACTGTACACGCACACACGATTCGGTACAATGCTGCAAGCAGCACTGCCGGCATCAAAATTGCACTTGTAATCAATGTTTTTTCGATTTACGGGGGCGGAAGGGGGCGTGGCCAAAATCCAAAGTAAACTTGATCAGCGTGCAATAATAACACATATTGTCACCAAATTTGGTAGTCCTAGCTCTTATAATAGCTGAGATCTAGATTTTCCCACGGACAGACAGACGGTCAGACGGACATGGCTATATCGACTCGGCTGTTGATCCTGAGCCAGAATATATATACTTTATGAGGTCGGAGGTTTCTCCTTCTGCCTGTTACATACATTTTCGGTTTGAACAAAGTTATAATACCCTTCTACTCTATGAGTAGCGGGTATAACAAGTAAGAAAGCTACAGTCGAGTATGCTCGACTGTAATATACCCACTACCCAGCTGCTCGTACATCATTTATTTGCGAAACAAAAAAAAAAATGGCTACAATCATATTTTGACCGTAAAAGGCTGAGGACTTACAATATTTATGCAAAGTCAAAATCTAAAATAAAAAAAAAACATTTTTTGCACACATTTAATTTTTGATGCGGGCGGGACTCGAACCCGTAAATGCATAATAGTACTGTTCGTTTTGCAGTCCACAACTTAACCCATTTCACCACCGTACACGCACACACGATTCGGATTCGCTGCCGGCAGCGCTGCTTACAGCTATGGAAAACGTTAGGCTGAATAACTTCTGTGTTTATTATCCGATTGTTACCAAATTTTCAGAGATCATTTGGCTAGCTATAGATATCATGCAAACCGGAAATGAACTATATGGCATCAAAATTCCACTTGTAATCAATGTTTTTTCGATTTGCGTGGGCGGAAGGGGGCGTAGCCAAAATCCAAAATAAACTTGATCAGCGTGCAATAATAACACATATTTTCACTAAATTTGGTAGTCCTAGCTCTTATAATAGCTGAGATCTAGATTTTCACACGGACAAACAGACGGACAGACGTACGGAGCTGTCCTCTTCTGCCTGTTACATACATTTTCGGTTTGAACAAAGTTATTATACCCTTTTACTCTATGAGTAGCGGGTATAAAAACATTTTTGCACACATTTAATTTTTGATGCGGGCGGGACTCGAACCCGTAAATGCATAATAGTACTGTTCGTTTTGCAGTCCACAACTTAACCCATTTCACCACCGTACACGCACACACGATTAGGTACAATGCTGCAAGTAGCGCTGCTTGTAAACCGAAAATGAACAATATCGCATCAAAATTGCGCTTGTAATCAATGTTTTTTCGATTTACGGGGGCGGAAGAGGGCGTGGCCAAAATCCAAAAAAAAACTTGATAAGCGTGCAATAATAACACATATTGTCACCAAATTTGGTAGTCCTAGCTCTTAAAATAGCTGAGATCTAGATTTTCACACGGACAGACAGACGGACAGACGGACATGGCTAGCTATAGTTATCATGTAAACCGAAAGTGAACAATATGGCATCAAAATTGCGCTTGTAATCAATGTTTTTTCGATTTACGGGGGCGGAAGAGGGCGTGGCCAAAATCCAAAAAAAAACTTGATAAGCGTGCAATAATAACACATATTGTCACCAAATTTGGTAGTCCTAGCTCTTAAAATAGCTGAGATCTAGATTTTCACACGGACAAACAGACGGACAGACGTACGGAGCTGTCCTCTTCTGCCTGTTACATACATTTTCGGTTTGAACAAAGTTATTATACCCTTTTACTCTATGAGTAGCGGGTATAAAAACATTTTTGCACACATTTAATTTTTGATGCGGGCGGGACTCGAACCCGTAAATGCATAATAGTACTGTTCGTTTTGCAGTCCACAACTTAACCCATTTCACCACCGTACACGCACACACGATTAGGTACAATGCTGCAAGTAGCGCTGCTTGTAAACCGAAAATGAACAATATCGCATCAAAATTGCGCTTGTAATCAATGTTTTTTCGATTTACGGGGGCGGAAGAGGGTGTGGCCAAAATCCAAAAAAAAACTTGATAAGCGTGCACATATTGTCACCAAATTTGGTAGTCCTAGCTCTTAACATAGATGAGATCTGGATTTTCATACGGACAGACAGACGGACAGGGGGACATGGCTAGCTATAGTTATCATGTAAACCGAAAGTGAACAATATGGCATCAAAATTGCGGTTGTAGCCAATGTTTTTTTGATTTACGGGGGTGGAAGGGGGCGTGGCCAAAATCCAAAATAAACTTGATCAGCGTGCAATAATAACACTTATTGTCACCAAATTTGGTAGTCCTAGCTCTTATAATAGCTGAGATATAGATTTTCACACGGACAAACAGACGGACAGACGTACGGAGCTGTCTTCTTCTGCCTGTTACATACATTTTAGGTTTGAACAAATTAATTATACCCTTTTACTCTATGAGTAGCGGGTATAAAATCATTTTTGCACACATTTAATTTTTGATGCGGGCGGGACTCAAACCCGTAAATGCATAATAGTACTGTTCGTTTTGCAGTCCACAACTTAACCCATTTCACCACCGTACACGCACACACGATTAGGTACAATGCTGCAAGTAGCGCTGCTTGTAAACCGAAAATGAACAATATCGCATAAAAATTGCGCTTGTAATCAATGTTTTTTCGATTTACGGGGGCGGAAGAGGGCGTGGCCAAAATCCAAAAAAAAAACTTGATAAGCGTGCACATATTGTCACCAAATTTGGTAGTCCTAGCTCTTAAAATAGCTGAGATCTAGATTTTCATAAGGACAGACAGACGAACAGACGGACATGGCTAGCTATAGTTATCATGTAAACCGAAAGTGAACAATATGGCATCAAAATTGCGGTTGTAGCCAATGTTTTTTTGATTTACGGGGGCGGAAGGGGGCGTGGCCAAAATCCAAAATAAACTTGATCAGCGTGCAATAATAACACTTATTGTCACCAAATTTGGTAGTCCTAGCTCTTATAATAGCTGAGATCTAGATTTTCACACGGACAAACAGACGGACAGACGTCCGGAGGTGTCTTCTTCTACCTGTTACAAACATTTTCGGTTTGAACAAAGTTATTATACCCTTTTACTCTATGAGTAGCGGGTATAAAAACATATTTGCACAAATTTAATTTTTGATGCGGGCGGGACTCGAACCCGTAAATGCATAATAGTACTGCTCGTTTTGCAGTCCACAACTTAACCCATTTCACCACCGTACACCCACACACGATTCGGTTCAATGCTGCAAGTAGCGCTGCCGCGGCGTGGCCAAAATCCAAAATAAACTTGATAAGCGTGCAATAATAACCCATATTGTCACCAAATTTGGTAGTCCAAGCTCTTATAATAGCTGAGATCTAGATTTTCACACGGACCGACAGACGGACAGACGGACATAGCTATATCGACTCGGCTGTTGATCCTGAGCCAGAATATTCATACTTTATGGGGTCGGAGGTGTCTCCTTCTGCCTGTTACATACATTTTCGTTTTGAACAAACTTATAATACCCTTTTACTCTATGAGTAGAGGGTATAAACATTTTTGCACACATTTAATTTTTGATGCGGGCGGGACTCGAACCCGTAAATGCATAATAGAACTGTTCGCTTTGCAGTCCACAACTTAACCCATTTCACCACCGTGCACGCACACACGATTCGGCACAATGCTGCAAGCAGCACTGCCGGCATCAAAATTGAACTTGTAATCAATGTTTTTTTCGATTTACGGGGGCGGAAGGGGGCGTGGCCAAAATCCAAAATAAACTTGATCAGCGTGCAATAATAACACATATTGTCACCAAATTTGGTAGTCCTAGTTCTTATAGTAGCTGAGATCTAGATTTCCACACGGACCGACAGACGGACAGACGGACATGGCTATATCGACTCAGCTGTTAATCCTGAGCCAGAATATATATACTTTATGGGGTCGGAGGTGTCTCCTTCTGGCTGTTACGTAAATTTTCGGTTTGAACAAAGATATAATACCCTTCTACTCTATGAGTAGCGGGTATAACAAGTAAGAAAGCTACAGTCGAGTATGCTCGACTGTAATATACCCACTACCCAGCTGCTCGTACATCATTTCTTTGCGAAACAAAAAAAAAATGGCTACAATCATATTTTGACCGTAAAAGGCTGAGGACTTACAATATTTATGCAAAGTCAAAATCTAAAATAAAAAAAAAAAAATATTTTGCACACATTTAATTGTTGATGCGGGCAGGACTTTAACCCGTAAATGCATAATAGAACTGTTCGTTTTGCAGTCCACAACTTAACCCATTTCACCACCGTGCACGCACACACAATTCGGCACAATGCTGCAAGCAGCGCTGCCGGCATCAAAATTGAACTTGTAATCAATGTTTTTTTCGATTTACGGGGGCGGAAGGGGGCGTGGCCAAAATCCAAAATAAACTTGATCAGCGTGCAATAATAACACATATTGTCACCAAATTTGGTAGTCCTAGTTCTTATAGTAGCTGAGATCTAGATTTCCACACGGACCGACAGACGGACAGACGGACATGGCTATATCGACTCAGCTGTTAATCCTGAGCCAGAATATATATACTTTATGGGGTCGGAGGTGTCTCCTTCTGCCTGTTACATACATTTTCGGTTTGAACAAAGATATAATACCCTTCTACTCTATGAGTAGCGGGTATAACAATTAAGAAAGCTACGGTCGAGTATGCTCGACTGTAATATACCCACTACCCAGCTGCTCGTACATCATTTTTTTGCGAAACAAAAAAAAAATGGCTACAATCAAATTTTGATCGTAAAAGGCTGAGGACTTACAATATTTATGCAAAGTCAAAATCTAAAATAAAAAAAAACATTTTTGCACACATTTAATTTTTGATGCGGGCGGAACTTGAACCCGTAAATGCATAATAGTACTGTTCGTTTTGTAGTCCACAACTTAACCCATTTCACCACCGTACACGCACACACGATTCGGATTCGCTGCCGGCAGCGCTGCTTACAGCTATGGAAAACGTTAGGCTGAATAACTTCTGTGTTTATTTTCCGATTGTTACCAAATTTTCAGAGATCATTTGGCTAGCTACAGATATCATGCAAACCGGAAATGAACTATATGGCATCAAAATTCCACTTGTAATCAATGTTTTTTCGATTTACGGGGGCGGAAGGGGGCGTGGCCAAAATCCAAAATAAACTTGATCAGCGTGCAATAATAACACATATTTTCACCAAATTTGGTAGTCCTAGCTCTTATAATAGCTGAGATCTAGATTTTCACACGGACAAACAGACGGACAGACGTCCGGAGGTGTCTTCTTCTGCCTGTTACATACATTTTCGGTTTGAACAAAGTTATTATACCCTTTTACTCTATGAGTAGCGGGTATAAAAACATTTTTGCACACATTTAATTTTTGATGCGGGCGGGACTCGAACCCGTAAATGCATAATAGTACTGTTCGTTTTGCAGTCCACAACTTAACCCATTTCACCACCGTACACACACACACGATTAGGTACAATGCTGCAAGCAGCGCTGCCGGCAGCTAGCTATAGATATCATGCAAACCGGAAATGAACTATATGGCATCAAAATTCCACTTGTAATCAATGTTTTTTCGATTTACGGGGGCGGAATGGGGCGTGGCCAAAATCCAAAATAAACTTGATCAGCGTGCAATATTAACACATATTTTCACCAAATTTGGTAGTCCTAGCTCTTATAATAGCTGAGATCTAGATTTTCACACGGACAAACAGACGGACAGACGTCCGGAGGTGTCTTCTTGTGCCTGTTACATACATTTTCGGTTTGAACAAAGTTATTATACCCTTTTACTCTATGAGTAGCGGGTATAAAAACATTTTTGCACACATTAAATTTTTGATGCGGGCGGGACTCGAACCCGTAAATGCATAATAGTACTGTTCGTTTTGCAGTCAACAACTTAACCCATTTTACCACTGTACACGCACACACAATTCGGGACAATGCTGCAAGCAGCGCTGCCGGCAGCTATAGTTATCATGTAAACCGAAAGTGAACAATATGGCATCAAAATTGCGCTTGTAGCCAATGATTTTCCGATTTACGGGGGCGGAAGGGGGCGTGGCCAAAATCCAAAAAAAACTTGATAAGCGTGCAATAATAACACATATTTCACCAAATTTGGTAGTCCTAGCTCTTATAATAGCTGAGATCTAGATTTTTACACGGACAGACAGACGGACAGACGGACATGGCTAACTATAGTTATCACATAAACCGAAAGTGAACAATATGGCATCAAAATTGCGCTTGTAGCCAATGTTTTTTCGATTTACGGGGGCGGAAGGGGGCGTGTCCAAAATCCAAAATAAACTTGATCAGCGTGCAATAATAACACTTATTGTCATCAAATTTGGTAGTTCTAGCTCTTATAATAGCTGAGATCTAGATTTTCACACGGACAGACAGACGGACAGACGGACATGGCTATATCGACTCGGCTGTTGATCCTGAGCCAGAATATATATACTTTATGCGGTCGGAGGTGTCTCCTTCTGCCTGTTACATACATTTTCGTTTTGAACAAAATTATAATACCCTTCTACTCTATGAGTAGCGGGTATAAGCATTTTTGCACACATTTAATTTTTTATGCGGGCGGGACTCGAACCCGTAAATGCATAATAGTACTGTTCGTTTTGCAGTCAACAACTTAACCCATTTTACCACCGTACACGCACACACGATTCGGGACAATGCTGCAAGCAGCGCTGGCGGCAGCTATAGTTATCATGTAAACCGAAAGTGAACAATATGGCATCATAATTGCGCTTATAATCAATGTTTTTTCGATTTACGGGGGCGGAAGGGGGCGTGGCCAAAATCCAAAATAAACTTGATCAGCGTGCAATATTAACACATATTGTCACCAAATTTGGTAGTCCTATCTCTTATAATAGCTGAAATCTAGATTTTCACACGGACAGACAGACGGACAGACGGACGTGGCTATATCGACTCGGCTGTTGATCCTGAGCCAGAATATATATACTTTATGGGGTCGGAGGTGGCTCCTTCTGCCTTGTACATACATTTTCGGTTTGAACAAAGTTATAATACCCTTCTACTCTATGAGTAGCGGGTATAGAAAGTAAGAAAGCTACAGTCGAGTGTGCATGACTGTAATATACCCGCTACCCTGCTGCTCGTATATTATTTATGTGCGGAACAAAAAAAATGGCTACAATCATATTTTGACCGGAAAAGGCTGAGGACTTACAATTTTTATGCAAAGTCAAAATCTAAAATAAAAAAAAACACATTTTTTCACACATTTCATTTTTGATGCGGGCGGGACTCGAACCCGTAAATGCATAAAAGTACTGTTCGTTTTGCAGTCCACAACATAACCCATTTCAACACCGTACAAGCACACACGATTCGGTACAATGCTGCAAGCAGCGCTGCCAGCATCAAAATTGCACTTGTAATCAATCTTTTTTCGATTTACGGGGGCGGAAGGGGGCGTGGACAAAATCCAAAATAAACTTGATCAGCGTGCAATAATATCACATATTGTCACCAAAGTTGGTAGTCCTAGCTCTTATAATAGCTGAGATATAGATTTTCACACGGACAGACGGACATGGCTATATCGACTCGGCTGTTGATCCTGAGCCAGAATATATATACTTTATGGGGTCGGAGGTGTCTCTTTCTGCCTGTTACATACATTTTCGGTTTGAACAAAGTTATAATACCCTTGTACTCTATGAGTAGCGGGTATAAACATTTTTGCACACATTTAATTTTTGATGCGGGCGGGACTCGAACCCGTAAATGCATAATAGAACTGTTCGTTTTGCAGTCCCCAACTTAACCCATTACACCACCGTACACGCACACACGATTCGGCAAAATTCTGCAAGCAGCGCTGCTGGCTAGCTATAGTTATCATGTAAACCGAAAATGAACAATATGGCATCAAAATTGAGCTTGTAACCAATGTTTATTCGATTTACGGGGGCGGAAGGGGGCGTGGCCAAAATCCAAAATAAACTTGATCAGCGTGCAATAATAGCACATATTGTCACCAAATTTGGTAGTTCTAGCTCTTATAATAGCTGAGATCTAGATTTTCACACGGACAGACGAACATGGCTATTTCGACTCGGCTGTTGATCCTGATCCAGAATATATATACTTTATGGGGTCGGAGGTGTCTTCTTCTGGCTGGTACATACATTTTCGGTTTGAACAAAGTTATTATACCCTTTTACTCTATAAGTAGCGGGTATAAAAACATTTTTGCACACATTTAATTTTTGATGCGGGCGGGACTTGAACCCGTAAATGCATAATAGTACTGTTCGTTTTGCAGTCCACAACTTAACCCATTTCACCACCGTACACGCACACACTATTCGGTAAAATCCTGCAAGCAGCGCTGCCGGCTAGCTATAGATATCATGCAAACCGGAAATGAACTAAATGGCATCAAAATTGCACTTGTAATCAATGCTTTTTCGATTTACGGAGGCGGAAGCGGGCGTGGCCAAAATCCAAAATAAACTTGATCAGCGTGCAATAATAACACATATTGTCACCAAATTTGGTAGTTCTAGCTCTTATAATAGCTGAGATCTAGATTTTCACACGGACAGACAGACGGACATGGCTATATCGACTCGGCTGTTGATCCTGAGCCAGAATATATATACTTTATGGGGTCGGAGGTGTCTTCTTCTGCCTGTTACATACATTTTCGGTTTGAACAAAGTTATTATACCCTTATACTCCATGCACACATTTAATTTTTGATGCGGGCGGGACTCGAACCCGTAAATGCATAATAGTACTGTTCGTTTTGCAATCCACAACTTAACCCATTTCACCACCGTACACGCACACACGATTCGGCACAATGCTGCAAGCAGCGCTGCTGGCTAGCTATAGATATCATGCAAACCGAAAATGAACTAAATGGCATCAAAATTGCACTTGTAATCAATGTTTTTTCGATTTACGGGGGCGGAAGCGGGCGTGGCCAAAATCCAAAATAAACTTTATCAGCGTGCAATAATAACACATATTGTCACCAAATTTGGTAGTTCTAGCTCTTATAATAGCTGAGATCTAGATTTTCACACGGACAGACAGAGGGACAGACGGACATGGCTATATCGACTCGGCTGTTGATCCTGAGCCAGAATATATATACTTTATGGGGTCGGTGTCTCCTTCTGCCTGCTACATACATTTTCGGTTTGAACAAAGTTATTATACCCTTCTACTCTATGAATAGGGGGTATAAACATTTTTGCACACATTTAATTTTTGATGCGGGCGGGACTCGAACCCGTAAATGCATAATAGTACTGTTCGTTTTGCAGTCCGCAACTTAACCCATTTCACCACCGTACACGCACACGATTCGGTACAATGCTGCAAGCAGCGCTGCCACCATCAAAATTGCACTTGTAATAAATGTTTTTTCGATTTACGGGGGCGGAAGGGGACGTGGCCAAAATCCAAAATAAACTTGATCAGCGTGCAATAATAACACATATTGTCACCAAATTTGGTAGTCCTAGCTCTTATAATAGCTGAGATCTAGATTTTCACACGGACAGACGGACATGGCTATATCGACTCGGCTGTTGATCCTGAGCCAGAATATATATACTTTATGGGGTCGGAGGTGTCTTCTTCTGCCTGTTACATACATTTTCGGTTTGAACAAAGTTATTATACCCTTTTACTCTATGAGTAGCGGGTATAAAAACATTTTTGCACACATTTAATTTTTGATGCGGACGGGACTCGAACCCGTAAATGCATAATAGTACTGTTCGTTTTGCAGTCCACAACTTAACCCATTTCACCACCGTACACGCACACACGATTCGGTACAATCTGCAAGCAGCGCTGCCGGCAGCGCTGCTTACAGCTATGGAAAACGTTAGGCTGAATAACTTCTGTGTTTATTATCCGATTGTTACCAAATTTTCAGACATCATCTGGCTAGCTATAGGTATCATGCAAACCGGAAATGAACTAAATGGCATCAAAAATGCACTTGTAATCAATGTTTTTTCGATTTACGGGAGCCGAAGCGGGCGTGGCCAAAATCCAAAATAAACATGATTAGCGTGCAATAATAACACATATTGTCACCAAATTTGGTAGTTCTAGCTCTTCTAATAGCTGAGATCTAAATTTTCACACGGACAGACAGACGGCTAGCTACAGTTATCATGTAAAGCGAAAGTGAACAATATGGCATCAAAATTGCGCTTGTAACCAATGTTTTTTTGATTTACGGGGGCGGAAGGGGGCGTGGCCAAAATCCAAAATAAACTTGATCAGCGTGCAATAATAACACATATTGTCACCAAATTTGGTAGTCCTAGCTCTTATAATAGCTGAGATCTAGATTTTTCACACGGACAGACATACGGACAGACGGACATGGCTATATCGACTCGGCTGTTGATCCTGAGCCAGAATATATATACTTTATGGGGTCGGAGGTGTCTCCTTCTGCCTGTTACATACATTTTCGGTTTGAACAAAGTTAGTATACCCTTTTACTCTATGAGTAGCGGGTATAAAAACATTTTTTCACACATTTAATTTTTGATGCGGGCGGGACTCAAACCCGTAAATGCATAATAGTACTGTTCGTTTTGCAGTCCACAACCTAACCCATTTCACCACCGTACACGCACTCAGGATTCGGTACAATGCTGCAAGCAGCGCTGCCGGCAGCGCTGCTTACAGCTATGGAAAACGTTAGGCTGAATAACTTCTGTGTTTATTATCCGATTGTTACCAAATTTTTATACCCGCTACTCATAGAGTAGAAGGGTATTATAACTTTGTTCAAGCCGAAAATGTATGTAACAGGCAGAAGGAGACACTTCTGACCCCATAAAGTATATATATTCTGGCTCAGGATCAACAGCCGAGTCGATATAGCCATGTCCGTCTGTCCGTCTGTCTGTCCGTGTGAAAATCTAGATCTCAGCTATTATAAGAGCTAGGACAACCAAATTTGGTGACAATATGTGTTATTATTGCACGCAGATCAAGTTTATTTTAGATTTTGGCCACGCCCCCTTCCGCCCCTGTAAATCGAAAAAACATTGATAACAAGTGCAATTTTGATGCCATATTGTTCATTTTCGGTTTACATGATAACTATAGCTAGCCAGATGATGTCTGAAAACACAGAAGTTATTCAGCCTAACGTTTTCCATAGCTGTAAGCAGCGCTGCCGGCAGAGCTGCTTGCAGCATTGTGCCAAATCGTGTGTGCGTGTACGGTGGTGAAATGGGTTAAGTTGCGAACTGCAAAACGAACAGTACTATTATGCATTTACGGGTTCGAGTCCCGCCCGCATCAAAAATTAAATGTGTGCAAAAATGTTTTTATACCCGCTACTCATAGAGTAAAAGGGTATAATAACTTTGTTCAAACCGAAAATGTATGTAACAGGCAGAAGAAGACACCTTCGACCCCATAAAGTATATATATTCTGGCTCAGGATCAACAGCCGAGTCGATATAGCCATGTCCGTCTGTCCGTCTGTCTGTCCGTGTGAAAAATCTAGATCTCAGCTATTATAAGAGCTAGGACTACCAAAATTGGTGACAATATGTGTTATTACTGCACGCTGATCAAGTTTATTTTGGATTTTGGCCACGCCCCGTAAATCGAAAAAACATTGATTACAAGCGCAATTTTGATGCCATATTATTCACTTTCGGTTCACATGATAACTATAGCTAGCCGTCTGTCTGTCCGTGTGAAAATTTAGATCTCAGCTATTAGAAGAGCTAGAACTACCAAATTTGGTGACAATATGTGTTATTATTGCACGCTGATCAAGTTTATTTTGGATTTTGGCCACGCCCGCTTCGGCTCCCGTAAATCGAAAAACATTGATTACAAGTGCATTTTTGATGCCATTTAGTTCATTCCGGTTTGCATGATATCTATAGCTAGCCAGATGATGTCTGAAAATTTAGTAACAATCGGATAATAAACACAGAAGTTATTCAGCCTAACGTTTTCCATAGCTGTAAGCAGCGCTGCCGGCAGCGCTGCTTGCAGATTGTACCGAATCGTGTGTTCGTGTACGGTGGTGAAATGGGTTAAGTTGTGGGCTACAAAACGAACAGTACTATTATGCATTTACGGGTTCGAGACCCGTCCGCATCAAAAATTAAATGTGTGCAAAAATGTTTTTATACCCGCTACTCATAGAGTAAAAGGGTATAATAACTTTGTTCAAACCGAAAATGTATGTAACAGGCAGAAGAACACACCTCCGACCCCATAAAGTATATATATTCTGGCTCAGGATCAACAGCCGAGTCGATATAGCCATGTCCCTCTGTCCGTGTGAAAATCTAGATCTCAGCTATTATAAGAGCTAGGACTACCAAATTTGGTGACAATATGTGTTATTATTGCACGCTGATCAAGTTTATTTTGGATTTTGGCCACGTCCCCTTCCGCCCCCGTAAATCGAAAAAACATTTATTACAAGTGCAATTTTGATGGTGGCAGCGCTGCTTGCAGGCATTGTACCGTATCGTGTGCGTGTACGGTGGTGAAATGGGTTAAGTTGCGGACTGCAAAACGAACAGTACTATTATGCATTTACGGGTTCGAGTCCCCCCCGCATCAAAAATTAAATGTGTGCAAAAATGTTTATACCCGCTATTCATAGAGTAGAAGGGTATAATAACTTTGTTCAAACCGAAAATGTATGTAACAGGCAGAAGGAGACACCGACCCCATAAAGTATATATATTCTGGCTCAGGATCAACAGCCGAGTCGATATAGCCATGTCCGTCTGTCCGTCTGTCTGTCCGTGTAAAAATCTAGATCTCAGCTATTATAAGAGCTAGAACTACCAAATTTGGTGACAATATGTGCTATTATTGCACGCTGATCAAGTTTATTTTGGATTTTGGCCACGCCCCCTTCCGCCCCCGTATATCGAAAAAACATTGGTTACAAGCTCAATTTTGTTGCCATATTGTTCATTTTCGGTTTACACGATAACTATAGCTAGCCAGCAGCGCTGCTTGCCGCATTGTGCCGAATCGTGTGTGCGTGTACGGTGGTGAAATGGGTTAAGTTGGGGATTGCAAATCGAACAGTACTATTATGCATTTACGGATTCCAGTCCCGCCCGCATCTAAAATTAAATGTGTGCAAAAATGTTTTTATACCCGCTACTTATAGAGTAAAAGGGTATAATAACTTTGTTCAAACCGAAAATGTATGTAACAGGCAGAAGAAGACACACACAGGATCAACAGCCGAGTCGAAATAGCCATGTTCGTCTGTCCGTGTGAAAATCTAGATCTCAGCTATTATAAGAGCTAGAACTACCAAATTTGGTGACAATATGTACTATTATTGCACGCTGATCAAGTTTATTTTGGATTTTAGCCACGCCCCCTTCCGCCCACGTAAATCGAAAAAACATTGCTTACAAGATCAATTTTGATGCCATATTGTTCATTTTCGGTTTACATGATAACTATAGCTAGCCAGCAGCGCTGCTTGCAGCATTGTGCCGAATCGTGTGTGCGTGTACGGTGGTGTAATGGGTTAAGTTGGGGACTGCAAAACGAACAGATCTATTATGCATTTACGGGTTCGAGTCCCGCCCGCATCAAAAATTAAATGTGTGCAAAAATGTTTATACCCGCTACTCATAGAGTACAAGGGTATTATAACTTTTTTCAAACCGAAAATGTATGTAACAGGCAGAAGGAGACACCTTCGACCCCATAAAGTATATATATTCTGGCTCAGGATCAACAGCCGAGTCGATATAGCCATGTCCGTCTGTCCGTGTGAAAATCTATATCTCAGCTATTATAAGAGCTAGGACTACCAAATTTGGTGACAATATGTGTTATTTTTGGACGCTGATCAAGTTTACTTTGGATTTTGTCCACGCCTCCTTCCGCCCCCGTAAATCGAAAAAAGATTGATTACAAGTGCAATTTTGATGCTGGCAGCGCTGCTTGCAGCATTGTACCGAATCGTGTGTGCTTGTACGGTGTTGAAATGGGTTATGTTGTGGACTGCAAAACGAACAGTACTTTTATGCATTTACGGGTTCGAGTCCCGCCCGCATCAAAAATTAAATGTGTGCAAAAATGTTTTTATACCCGCTACTCATAGAGTAAAAGGGTATAATAACTTTGTTCAAACCGAAAATGTATGTAACAGGCAGAAGGAGACACCTCCGGACGTCTGTCCGTCTATCTGTCCGTGTGAAAATCTAGATCTCAGCTATTATAAGAGCTAGGACAACCAAATTTGGTGACAATATGTGTTATTATTGCACGCAGATCAAGTTTATTTTAGATTTTGGCCACGCCCCCTTCCGCCCCTGTAAATCGAAAAAACATTGATAACAAGTGCAATTTTGATGCCATATTGTTCATTTTCGGTTTACATGATAACTATAGCTAGCCAGATGATGTCTGAAAACACAGAAGTTATTCAGCCTAACGTTTTCCATAGCTGTAAGCAGCGCTGCCGGCAGAGCTGCTTGCAGCATTATGCCAAATCGTGTGTGCGTGTACGGTGGTGAAATGGGTTAAGTTGCGAACTGCAAAACGAACAGTACTATTATGCATTTACGGGTTCGAGTCCCGCCCGCATCAAAAATTAAATGTGTGCAAAAATGTTTTTATACCCGCTACTCATAGAGTAAAAGGGTATAATAACTTTGTTCAAACCGAAAATGTATGTAACAGGCAGAAGAAGACACCTTCGACCCCATAAAGTATATATATTCTGGCTCAGGATCAACAGCCGAGTCGATATAGCCATGTCCGTCTGTCCGTCTGTCTGTCCGTGTGAAAAATCTAGATCTCAGCTATTATAAGAGCTAGGACTACCAAAATTGGTGACAATATGTGTTATTATTGCACGCTGATCAAGTTTATTTTGGATTTTGGCCACGCCCCCGTAAATCGAAAAAACATTGGTTACAAGCGCAATTTTGATGCCATATTGTTCACTTTCGCTTTACATGATAACTGTAGCTAGCCGTCTGTCTGTCCGTGTGAAAATTTAGATCTCAGCTATTAGAAGAGCTAGAACTACCAAATTTGGTGACAATATGTGTTATTATTGCACGCTGATCAAGTTTATTTTGGATTTTGGCCACGCCCGCTTCGGCTCCCGTAAATCGAAAAAACATTGATTACAAGTGCATTTTTGATGCCATTTAGTTCATTCCGGTTTGCATGATATCTATAGCTAGCCAGATGATGTCTGAAAATTTAGTAACAATCGGATAATAAACACAGAAGTTATTCAGCCTAACGTTTTCCATAGCTGTAAGCAGCGCTGCCGGCAGCGCTGCTTGCAGATTGTACCGAATCGTGTGTGCGTGTACGGTGGTGAAATGGGTTAAGTTGTGGGCTACAAAACGAACAGTACTATTATGCATTTACGGGTTCGAGACCCGTCCGCATCAAAAATTAAATGTGTGCAAAAATGTTTTTATACCCGCTACTCATAGAGTAAAAGGGTATAATAACTTTGTTCAAACCGAAAATGTATGTAACAGGCAGAAGAACACACCTCCGACCCCATAAAGTATATATATTCTGGCTCAGGATCAACAGCCGAGTCGATATAGCCATGTCCCTCTGTCCGTGTGAAAATCTAGATCTCAGCTATTATAAGAGCTAGGACTACCAAATTTGGTGACAATATGTGTTATTATTGCACGCTGATCAAGTTTATTTTGGATTTTGGCCACGTCCCCTTCCGCCCCCGTAAATCGAAAAAACATTTATTACAAGTGCAATTTTGATGGTGGCAGCGCTGCTTGCAGCATTGTACCGTATCGTGTGCGTGTACGGTGGTGAAATGGGTTAAGTTGCGGACTGCAAAACGAACAGTACTATTATGCATTTACGGGTTCGAGTCCCCCCCGCATCAAAAATTAAATGTGTGCAAAAATGTTTATACCCGCTATTCATAGAGTAGAAGGGTATAATAACTTTGTTCAAACCGAAAATGTATGTAACAGGCAGAAGGAGACACCGACCCCATAAAGTATATATATTCTGGCTCAGGATCAACAGCCGAGTCGATATAGCCATGTCCGTCTGTCCGTCTGTCCGTCTGTCTGTCCGTGTAAAAATCTAGATCTCAGCTATTATAAGAGCTAGAACTACCAAATTTGGTGACAATATGTGCTATTATTGCACGCTGATCAACTTTATTTTGGATTTTGGCCACGCCCCCTTCCGCCCCCGTATATCGAAAAAACATTGGTTACAAGCTCAATTTTGTTGCCATATTGTTCATTTTCGGTTTACACGATAACTATAGCTAGCCAGCAGCGCTGCTTGCCGCATTGTGCCGAATCGTGTGTGCGTGTACGGTGGTGAAATGGGTTAAGTTGGGGATTGCAAATCGAACAGTGCTATTATGAATTTACGGGTTCGAGTCCCGCCCGCATCTAAAATTAAATGTGTGCAAAAATGTTTTTATACCCGCTACTTATAGAGTAAAAGGGTATAATAACTTTGTTCAAACCGAAAATGTATGTAACAGGCAGAAGAAGACACACACAGGATCAACAGCCGAGTCGAAATAGCCATGTTCGTCTGTCCGTGTGAAAATCTAGATCTCAGCTATTATAAGAGCTAGAACTACCAAATTTGGTGACAATATGTACTATTATTGCACGCTGATCAAGTTTATTTTGGATTTTAGCCACGCCCCCTTCCGCCCACGTAAATCGAAAAAACATTGGTTACAAGCTCAATTTTGATGCCATATTGTTCATTTTCGGTTTACATGATAACTATAGCTAGCCAGCAGCGCTGCTTGCAGCATTGTGCCGAATCGTGTGTGCGTGTACGGTGGTGTAATGGGTTAAGTTGGGGACTGCAAAACGAACAGATCTATTATGCATTTACGGGTTCGAGTCCCGCCCGCATCAAAAATTAAATGTGTGCAAAAATGTTTATACCCGCTACTCATAGAGTACAAGGGTATTATAACTTTTTTCAAACCGAAAATGTATGTAACAGGCAGAACGAGACACCTTCGACCCCATAAAGTATATATATTCTGGCTCAGGATCAACAGCCGAGTCGATATAGCCATGTCCGTCTGTCCGTGTGAAAATCTATATCTCAGCTATTATAAGAGCTAGGACTACCAAATTTGGTGACAATATGTGTTATTTTTGGACGCTGATCAAGTTTACTTTGGATTTTGTCCACGCCTCCTTCCGCCCCCGTAAATCGAAAAAAGATTGATTACAAGTGCAATTTTGATGCTGGCAGCGCTGCTTGCAGCATTGTACCGAATCGTGTGTGCTTGTACGGTGTTGAAATGGGTTATGTTGTGGACTGCAAAACGAACAGTACTTTTATGCATTTACGGGTTCGAGTCCCGCCCGCATCAAAAATTAAATGTGTGCAAAAATGTTTTTATACCCGCTACTCATAGAGTAAAAGGGTATAATAACTTTGTTCAAACCGAAAATGTATGTAACAGGCAGAAGGAGACACCTCCGGACGTCTGTCCGTCTATCTGTCCGTGGGGAAATCTAGATCTCAGCTATTATAAGAGCTAGGACTACCAAATTTGGTGACAATATGTGCTATTATTGCACGCTGAAAAAATTTTTTTTGGATTTTGGCCACGCCCCCTTCCGCCCCCGTAAATCGAAAAAACATTGGTTACAAGCGCAATTTTGATGCCATATTGTTCATTTTCGGTTTACAAGATAAATATAGCTAGCCAGCAGCGCTGCTTGCCGCATTGTGCCGAATCGAGTGTGCGGGTACGGTGGTGAAATGGGTTAAGTTGCGGACTGCAAAACGAACAGTACTATTATGCATTTACGGGTTCGAGTCCCGCCCGCATTAAAAATTAAATGTGTGCAAAAATGTTTATACCCGCTACTCATAGAGTAGAAGGGTATTATAACTTTGTTCAAACCGAAAATGTATGTAACAGGCAGAAGGAGACACCTCCGACCCCATAAAGTATATATATTCTGGCTCAGGATCAACAGCCGAGTCGATATAGCCATGTTCGTCTGTCCGTCTGTCTGTCCGTGTGAAAATCTAGATCTCAGCTATTATAAGAGCTAGGACTACCAAATTTGGTGACAATATGTGTTATTATTGCACGCTGATGAAGTTTATTTTGGATTTTGGCCACGCCCCCTTCCGCTCCCGTAAATCGAAAAAACATTGATTACAAGCGCAATTTTGATGCCATATTGTTCACTTTCGGTTTACATGATAACTATAGCTGCCGGCAGCGCTGCTTGCAGCATTGTGCCGAATCGTGTGTGCGTGTACGGTGGTAAAATGGGTTAAGTTGTTGACTGCAAAACGAACAGTACTATTATGCATTTACGGGTTCGAGTCCCGCCCGCATCAAAAATTCAATGTGTGCAAAAATGTTTATACCCGCTAATCATAGACTAGAAGGGTATAATAACTTTGTTCAAACCGAAAATGTATGTAACAGGCAGAAGGAGACACCAACCCCATAAAGTATATATATTCTGGCTCAGGATCAACAGCCGAGTCGATATAGCCATGTCCGTCTGTCCGTGTGAAAATCTAGATCTCAGCTATTATAAGAGCTAGGACTACCAAATTTGTTGACAATATGTGTTATTATTGCACGCTGATCAAGTTTATTTTGGATTTTGGCCACGCCCCCTTCCGTCCAAGTAAATCGAAAAAACATTGATTACAAGCACAATTTTGATGCCATATTGTTCACTTTCGGTTTACATGATAACTATAGCTAGCCAGCAGCGCTGCTTGCAGCATTGTGCCGAATCGTGTGTGCGTGTACGGTGGTAAAATGGGTTAAGTTGTTGACTGCAAAACGAACAGTACTATTATGCATTTACGGATTCGAGTCCCGCCCGCATCAAAAATTAAATGTGTGCAAAAATATTTATACCCGCTACTCATAGAGTAGAAGGGTTTTAAAACTTTGTTCAAACCGAAATGTATGTAACAGGCAGAAGGAGACACCTCCGACTCCATAAAGTATATATATTCTGGCTCAGGATCAACAGCCGAGTCGATATAGCCATGTCCGTCTGTCCGTCTGTCTGTCCGTGTGAAAATCTAGATCTCAGCTATTATAAGAGCTAGAACTACCAAATTTGGTGACAATAGGTGTTATTATTGCACGCTGATCAAGTTTATTTTGGATTTTGGCCACGCCCCCTTCCGCCCCCGTAAATCGAAAAAACATTGTCTACAAGCGCAATTTTGATGCCATGTTGTTCACTTTCGGCTTACATGATAACTATAGCTGCCAGCAGCGCTGCTTGCAGCATTGTGCCGAATCGTGTGTGCGTGTACGGTGGTAAAGTGGGTTAAGTTGTTGACTGCAAAAGGAACAGTACTATTATGCATTTACGGGTTCGAGTCCCGCCCGCATCAAAAATTCAATGTGTGCAAAAATGTTTATACCCGCTAATCATAGACTAGAAGGGTATAATAACTTTGTTTAAACCGAAAATGTATGTAACAGGCAGATGGAGACACCAACCCCATAAAGTATATATATTCTGGCTCACGATCAACAGCCGAGTCGATATAGCCATGTCCGTCTGTCCGTGTGAAAATCTAGAAGGGGCGTGGCCAAAATCCAAAATAAACTTGATCAGCGTGCAATAATAACACATATTGTCACCAAATTTGGTAGTCCTAGCTCTTATAATAGCTGAGATCTAAATTTTCACACGGACAGACAGACGGCTAGCTATAGTTATCATGTAAAGCGAAAGTGAACAATTTGGCATCAAAATTGCGCTTGTAACCAATGTTTTTTCGATTTACGGGGGCGGAAGGGGGCGTGGCCAAAATCCAAAATAAACTTGATCAGCGTGCAATAAAAACACATATTGTCACCAAATTTGGTAGTCCTAGCTCTTATAATAGCTGAGATCTAGATTTTCACACGGACAGACAGACGGACAGACGGACATGGCTATATCGACTCGGCTGTTGATCCTGAACCAGAATATATATACTTTATGGGGTCGGAGGTGTCTCCTTCTGCCTGTTTCATACATTTTCGGTTTGAACAAAGTTATTATACCCTTTTACTCTATGAGTAGCGGGTATATAAAAACATTTTTGCACACATTTAATTTTTGATGCGGGCGGGACTCGAACCCGTAAATGCATAATAGTACTGTTCGTTTTGCAGTCCACAACATAACCCATTTCAACACCGTACAAGCACACACGATTCGGTACAATGCTGTAAGCAGCGCTGCTGGCTAGCTATAGTTATCATGTAAACCGAAAGTGAACAATGTGGCATCAAAATTGCGCTTGTAACCAATGTTTTTTCGATTTACGGGGGCGAAAGGGGGCGTGGCCAAAATCCAAAATAAACTTGGTCAGCGTGCAATAATAACACATATTGTCACCAAATTTGGTAGTTCTAGCTCTTATAATAGCTGAGATCTAGATTTTCACACGGACAGACAGACGGACAGACGTTGATCCTGATCCAGAATATATATACTTTATGGGGTCAGTGTCTCCTTACGCCTGTTACATACATTTTCGGTTTGAACAAAGTTATAATACCCTTCTACTCTATGAGTGGCGGGTATAAAAACACATTTTTGCACACATTTAATTTTTGATGCGGGACTCGAACCCGTAAATGCATAATAGTACTGTTCGTCTTGCAGTCCACAGCTTAACCTATTTCACCACCGTACACACACACACGATTCGGTACAAAGCTGCAAGCAGCGCTGGCTAGCTATAGATATCATGTAAACCGAAAGTGAACAATATGGCATCAAAATTGCACTTGTAATCAATCTTTTTTCGATTAACGGGAGCGGAAGGGGGCGTGGCCAAAATCCAAAATAAACTTGATCAGCGTGCAATAATAACACATATTGTCACCAAATTTGGTAGTCCTAGCTCTTATAATAGCTGAGATATACATTTAAACACGGACAGACGGACATGGCTATATCGACTCGGCTGTTGATCCTGAGCCAGAATATATATACTTTATGGGGTCGGAGGTGTCTTCTTCTGCCTGTTACATACATTTTCGGTTTGAACAAAGTTATTATACCCTTTTACTCTATGAGTAGCGGGTATAAAAACATTTTTGCACACATTTAATTTTTGTTGCGGGCGGGACTCCAACCCGTAAATGCATAATAGTACTGTTCGTGTTGCAGTCCACAACTTAACCCATTTCACCACCGTCCACACACACACGATTCGGTACAATGCTGCCGGCAGCGCTGCTTACAGCTATGGAAAACGTTAGGCTGAATAACTTCTGTGTTTATTATCCGATTGTTACCAAATTTTCAGACATCATCTGGCTAGCTATAGATATCATGCAAACCGAAAATGAACTAAATGGCATCAAAATTGCACTTGTTCTCAATGTTTTTTTCGATTTACGGGGGCGGAAGCGGGCGTGGCCAAAATCCAAAATAAACTTGATCAGCGTGCAATAATAATACATATTGTCACCAAATTTGGTAGGTCTAGCTCTTATAATAGATGAGATCTAGATTTTCACACGGACAGACACACGGACATGGCTATATCGACTCGGCTGTTGATCCTGAGCCAGAATACATATACTTTATGGGGTCGGAGGTGTCTCCTTCTGCCTGTTACATACATTTTCGGTTTGAACAAACTTATAATACCCTTCTACTCTATGAGTAGCGGGTATAAAAACATATTTTTGCACACATTTAATTTTTGATGCGGGACTCGAACCCGTAAATGCATAATAGTACTGTTCGTTTTGCAGTCCACAACTTAACCTATTTCACCACCGTACACACACACACGATTCGGTACAAAGCTGCAAGCAGCGCTGGCTAGCTATAGATATCATGCAAACCGGAAATGAACAATATTGCATCAAAATTGCACTTGTAATCAATGTTTTTTCGATTTACGGGGGCAGAAGGGGGCGTGGCCAAAATCCAAAAAAACTTGATCAGCGTGTAATAATAACACATATTGTCACCAAATTTGGTAGTCCTAGCTCTTATAATAGCTGAGATCTAGATTTTCACACGGACAGACAGACGGACAGACGGACATGGCTATATCGACTCGGCTGTCTGCTTGATCCTGAGTCAGAATATATATACTTTATGGGGTCGGTGGTGGCTCCTCCTGCCTGTTACATACATTTTCGGTTTGAACAAAGTTATAATACCCTTCTACTCTATGAGTAGCGGGTATAACAAGTAAGAAATGTACAGTCGAGTATGCTCGACTGTAATATACCCGCTACCCAGCTGCTCGTATATCATTTATTTGCGGAACAAAAAAAAAATGGCTACAATCATATTTTGACCGTAAAAGGCTGAGGACTTACAATATTTATGCAAAGTCAAAATCTCAAATAAAAAAAATAACATTTTTGCACACATTTAATTTTTTTGATGCGGGCGGGACTTGAACCCGTAAATGCATAATAGTACTGTTCGTTTTGCAGTCCACAATTTAACCCATTTCACCACCGTACACGCACACACTATTCGGTACAATGCTGCAAGCAGCGCTGCCGGCAACGTGCAATAATTACACATATTGTCACCAAATTTGGTAGTTCTAGCTCTTATAATAGCTGAGATCTAGATTTTCACACGGACAGACAGACGGACATGGCTATATCGACTCGGCTGTTGATCCTGAGCCAGAATATATATACTTTATGAGGTCGGAGGTGGCTCCTTCTGCCTGGTACATACATTTTCGGTTTGAACAAAGTTATAATACCCTTCTACTCTATGAGTAGCGGGTATAACAAGTAAGTATAACAAGTGTGCTCGACTGTAATATACCCGCTACCCTGCTGCTCGTATATCATTTATGTGCGTAACAAAAAAAAATGGCTACAATCATATTTTGACCGTAAAAGGCTGAGGAATTACAATATTTATGCAAAGTCAAAATCTGAAATAAAAAAAAAAACATTTTTGCACACATTTAATTTTTTTGATGCGGGCGGGACTCGAACCCGTAAATGCATAATAGTACTGTTCGTTTTGCAGTCCGCAACTTAACCCATTTCACCACCGTACACGCACACACGATTCGGCACAATGCTGCAAGCAGCGCTGCTGGCTAGCTATAGTTATCATGTAAACCGAAAGTGAACAATATGGTATCAAAATTCCGCTTGTAACCAATGTTTTTTCGATTTACGGGGGCGGAAGGGGGCGTGGCCAAAATCCAAAATAAACTTGATCAGCGTGCAATAATAACACATATTGTCACCAAATTTGGTAGTTCTAGCTCTTATAATAGCTGAGATCTAGATTTTCACACGGACAGACGGACAAGGCTATATCGACTCGGCTGTTGATCCTGAGCCAGAATATATATACTTTATGGGGTCGGAGGTGTCTCCTTCTGCCTGTTAAATACATTTTCGGTTTGAACAAAGTTATTATACCCTTTTACTCTATGAGTAGCGGGAATAAAAACATTTTTGCACACATTTAATTTTTGATGCGGGACTCGAACCCGTAAATGCATAATAGTACTGTTCGTTTTGCAGTCCACAACATAACCCATTTCAACACCGTACAAGCACACACGATTCGGTACAATGCTGCAAGCAGCGCTGCCACCATCAAAATTGCACTTGTAATCAATCTTTTTTCGATTTACGGGGGCGGAAAGGGGCGTGGCCAAAATCCAAAATAAACTTGATCAGCGTGTAATAATAACACATATTGTCACCAAATTTGGTTGTCCTAGCTCTTATAATAGCTGAGATCTAGATTTTCACACGGACAGACAGACGGACAGACGAACATGGCTATATCGACTCGGCTGTTGATCCTGAGCCAGAATATATATACATTATGGGGTCGGAGGTGTCTTCTTCTGCCTGTTACATACATTTTCGGTTTGAACAAAGTTATTATACCCTTTTACTCTATGAGTAGCGGGTATAAAAATATTTTTGCACACATTTAATTTTTGATGCGGGCGGGACTCAAACCCGTAAATGCATAATAGTACTGTTCGTGTTGCAGTCCACAACTTAACCCATTTCACCACCGTACACGCACACAAGATTCGGTACAATGCTGCAAGCAACGCTGCCGGCAGCGCTGCTTACAGCTATGGAAAACGTTAGGCTGAATAACTTCTGTGTTTATTATCCGATTTTTACCAAATTTTCAGACATCATCTGGCTAGCTATGGATATCATGCAAACCGGAAATGAACTAAATGGCATCAAAATTGCACTTGTGATCAATGTTTTTTCGATTTACGGGGGCGGAGCGGGCGTGGCCAAAATCCAAAATAAACTTGATCAGCGTGCAATAATAACACATATTGTCACCAAATTTGGTAGTTCTAGCTCTTATAATAGCTGAGATCTAGATTTTCACACGGACAGACAGACGGATAGACGGACATGGCTATATCGACTCGGCTGTTGATCCTGAGCCAAAATATATATACTTTATGGGGTCGGAGGTGTCTCCTTCTGCCTGTTACATATATTTTCAGTTTAAACAAAGTTATAATACCCTTCTACTCTATGAGTAGCGGGTATAAAAACACATTTTTGCACACATTTAATTTTTGATGCGGGACTCGAACCCGTAAATGCATAATAGTACTGTTCGTTTTGCAGTCCGCAACTTACCCCATTTCACCACCGTACACGCACACACGATTCGGCACAATGCTGCAAGCAGCGCTGCTGGCTAGCTATAGTTATCATGTAAACCGAAAGTGAACAATATGGCATCAAAATTGCGCTTGTAACCAATGTTTTTTTCGATTTACGGGAGCGGAAGGGGGCGTGGCCAAAATCCAAAATAAACTTGATCAGCGTGCAATAATAACACATTTTGTCACCAAATTTGGTAGTCCTAGCTCTTATAATAGCTGAGATCTACATTTAAACACGGACAGACGGACATGGCTATATCGACTCGGCTGTTGATCCTGAGCCAGAATATATATACTTTATGGGGTCGAAGGTGTCTTCTTCTGCCTGTTACATACATTTTCGGTTTGAACAAAGTTATTATACCCTTTTACTCTATGAGTAGCGGGTATAAAAACATTTTTGCACACATTTAATTTTTGATGCGGGCGGGACTCGAACCCGTAAATGCATAATAGTACATTTCGTGTTGCAGTCCACAACTTAACCCATTTCACCACCGTACACGCACACAAGATTCGGTACAATGCTGCAAGCAACGCTGCCGGCAGCGCTGCTTACAGCTATGGAAAACGTTAGGCTGAATAACTTCTGTGTTTATTATCCGATTGTTACCAAATTTTCAGACATCATCTGGCTAGCTATACATATCATGCAAACCGGAAATGAACTAAATGGCATCAAAATTGCACTTGTAATCAATGTTTTTTCGATTTACGGGGGCGGAGCGGGCGTGGCCAAAATCCAAAATAAACTTGATCAGCGTGCAATAATAACATATATTGTCACCAAATTTGGTAGTTCTAGCTCTTATAATAGCTGAGATCTAGATTTTCACACGGACAGACAGACGGACATGGCTATATCGACTCGGCTGTTGATCCTGAGCCAAAATATATATACTTTATGGGGTCGGAGGTGTCTTCTTCTGCCTGTTACATACATTTTCGGTTTGAACAAAGTTATAATACCCTTCTACTCTATGAGTAGCGGGTATAAAAACACATTTTTGCACACATTTAATTTTTGATGCGGGACTCGAACCCGTAAATGCATAATAGTACTGTTCGTTTTGCAGTCCACAACTTAACCTATTTCACCACCGTACACCCACACACGATTCGGTACAATGCTGCAAGCAGCGCTGGCTAGCTATAGATATCATGCAAACCGGAAATGAACAATATGGCATCAAAATTGCACTTGTAATCAATGTTTTTTCGATTTACGGGGGCAGAAGGGGGCGTGGCCAAAATCCAAAAAAACTTGATCAGCGTGTAATAATAACACATATTGTCACCAAATTTGGTAGTCCTAGCTCTTATAATAGCTGAGATCTAGATTTTCACACGGACAGACAGACGGACAGACGGACATGGCTATATCGACTCGGCTGTTGATCCTGAGCCAGAATATATAAATTAAAAGATATTTTTAATTTTCTTTTAAAAAAAAGAACACGTCAGATTTTATTGGTGTTAGTTTTGGAACTAACTGGACTAAGTTTTACAATTAATAATTAAACCTATTCTCTGCCGACGTCGCTGATGTCGTCGAAGCCGTCGCTGCCGCTGTAGCTTTGCCGCTGCCGTTGTGGCTGCGCCGTTGTCGCTGATGGTGTCCGATGTCGTTGGCGTTCCCACGACTTGGCCGGTGCAGACATTCTGCTGATGCAGCGCACGTGGCGGATGCACTGCCGTCGTAGCTGGAGTCAATGTGCCTGTTCTTGCTGAGCTGTTGTTTGTTGTGCAATTTCTTGGTTCATGTTGGGCTGCATTGGGCTTGTTGTTGTTATTGGGACGTCGCTGACTGTCTGCTCGTGGCGGATGTACTGCATGTGGTGGAGTCGTGATCGAGATTTGGGTTCTTGTGTGTTCTTATCATATTTGGTCTTAACTCCTCCCCCTTTAGACGCAGACGTCCTCGGATGCGATGTAGAGGCGTTTCTGGGTTGGTCCAGTAGGTGTCTTTGGTTTTTTTCTGGTGTTTCGACTTCCTTATTTAGCTGGTGGCCCCTATGAGATAGCTTTTGTTTTGCTATCCAGCCGATTGCCGCGATGAGTGCCAAAAGCAGAGTCCCTGTCACCGAGATGTTGATTGTTGCTGTCTTGGTGCTGTCGTCTCTTATCATTTCAAGATCCCTGGTATTGTTGATATTGAATTCCTTTAGCATTTGTAGCGAAAGAACTTCTTCCACCTTGCTCTCTCGTGCTTGGAGTTGAAAAACTGGGGGTGCAGCCTCGGCGTACGTCATCATCTTTGTCTCATACACGTTATTTGCTATGACGATTGTAGAGTTCTGGGATTGGACTAGGAACGTTCCTTCCAAGGTTGTCTCCTCCCTGTCGATGAGTACGGTGCCTCTGAAGTCATTCAGGAGAATGGTGCCGGTCAGGATTTCCTCGTGGTCCGCTACGTGTTGGCTATTGATGATCTTGCAGTTAGGTGTTCGACTTCTTAGTAGCGGTGTGATACACGTGTCGTTGCTTAGGTCTACTAGGTTTATTTTATTACAAATTGACTTATCGTTATGGGTTTCACAATTTCCTTTAAGGCCGTAATTTATTTGGTTACATTGGATGATTTTAGTGTATTTTATCTCGTAAATTATTTTACCCTTTTTTATTGGTTTTAAAATTGTATGTGTACAGGTTTCGTTAGAAATTAAAGGTATGCTAATAATGTACAATAGGTTTTTGCCGTTGGTGGCTATTTTTATTTTGGAAAATCCTAGCAGTTCTTCTAGGTTCATGAAAACAATCTCTTTATCAATCAATCTCTTTTCGATTTGTTCAGTTTCATATTCTGATAATATAATGGAATTTATGGTATCTGTTTTTGCCCAATCTATTGCATGGACTGGGTGTAGTCTAGTATGGTAACCCGTCCGAAACATGTTGGCAATAAGAGTAACCTGCGAATGAATGTTATTTCTTAATATTATTTTTGTGTACTATTCTCCCTGAATGTGTTTTAATGGTGGTGTTCCTATCCTCTTGGACTATTTCTTTTCTGTATCTCGGTGTTAGTTTTGACCCTAACCTTTTATTTATTTTCACATAAACTGTTTCCCCTACCTCGTATTTCTTTATTGGGTTCTTTCTTTGGTTGTGGTATTCTAAGTCGGTATTCTGTTTTTTTTCTATTTTTTCTCTGATCTTTTTCCTAACATCTTGAAGTTCTTGGGGGTTTGCGCTTAATTGGTTTCCGAAAAATAAGTCTATTGGTTTTTTTTGTGTTGTTGAATGAACTGAAGTATTGTACTCTTCAACTGCTTTAAAGAGTAGTTCTTCAAATTAAAGTGTGCTTTCGTCTAGCTTAAGGCATCTAATTTTCTCTGTTAGAGTTGAATGAAATCTTTCGACTTGCCCATTGCTAGTCGAAGTATAGGGCGGTGTCGTGTAGACTTTTGCCTGCAGCTGCTCTTGCAGCAGAAACTTGATAGCTGCTGAATTTAGAGCCTTTTCGTTGTCTGTTACAATCTGCTTGGGCATACCGAATGCTATCATAATTTCTCTTAGTGGATGTTTTATATCTTCCGATGCTTTTGATCTTAATAGTTTTATCTGGGCATATTTTGAAAATTTATCTATGGCCATTAGTACTAGCTGTTTTTGGGTCGTGTAGAAGTCTACATGAATGATTTGTCCGGGGTACGTCGGTATGGGGGTTGGTTGAATCTCCCCATGATGCGGATGTCTGTCATATTTGGCTATTTTGCAAGTCCCGCATGCTTTTGCCGTGGCTTCTGTTTTTTTTCGAAGGCCAGGAAAGAAAACTTGCTTAGTATCTGGATTTTATTTTCAATGGCGTTTCTATGCGCCCTCGTGTGTTCGGAAGCTACGGTATTATCCTGTTCGCTCTCTGAACTCACGTCCGTGACTTGTTTCTGCGTGTATCTAGTTTTGTAATTGTTAAAGTGCTGTGGGTAAATATTCTGGATTTTGCCCATTACGTGTTCGGGTGTGAAGATCCCGTTCACGATTTTCGGGTCTAGGTGTTTTTTCAGAATATCCACCAGATCTTCCTCGGAATATGTTTTTTTTTTTATTATGTGCCTATGAAAAGTAGGAAAGGGAATTTCGAATGACTCTTCCTCTTCTTCTGATATCAGGAGAAATAGTTGGTTTTTGAATACATTAATGAGGACATTTTCGACTGGTATCAAATTATGCGAGGAATTTTCGTCGCTATGAACCGTCGCCGTTGTACTATTTATTTGGGGGTTTGTTGGGATTCTGGAAAGTGCGTCGGCTACTACGTTAGAGGTACCCGGCTTGTATCTTAGCTCGTGGTTGTATTCCTCTAAGTAGCTTTTCCATCTTTTAAGTTTCCCATTATGGTTCTTTGAACTAAGAGCGAAAGTCAACGGTTGCTGGTCAGTGTATATTATCACCTTGGCTGTACCATAAAGGTTCATTCGTAGGCTCTGAATTGCCCAAACTATTGCTAGCATTTCTTTCTCATTTGCTGCGTAGTTTTCTTCGGTCTTCGAGAGCGTACGGGAAATGAAAGTGATCGGTCGGGATTCTTGTTCTAAGACGGCGCCTATAGCGAAGTTTGAGGCGTCCGTTGTTAACTTGAATTCCTTACTAAAGTCTGGGTACGCCAGTATGACGTCTTGTGAGGCTAAAGTTCTTCTTATCTTATCAAATGCGCTTATCGCGTCGTTGTTCAGATCTATCTTTGTTTTATTTGAAATATTTTTTGGGAGGCGACCGTTTTCGCCTCTCAATAAGTTAGTCAGTGGTTTTGCAAGTTTAGCATAGTCGCGAATAAAACGCCTATAGTAACTTGACAGACCTAGGAAAGATCTAAGTTCTTTTAGTGTTGTGGGGATCGGAAATTTTTCTATTGCTTTTACTTTATCCGCGTTTGTTTTGACGCCTTTTTGTGAGATAGTGAATCTCAAGAAATTTACCTCCTCTTTGAAGAATTCACATTTGTCATTCTGCACTTTCATATTGGCTTTTTCTAATGTGGCAAATATCTTATCTAAGTGCGTGGCATGTTCATTTTCGGACCGACTAAAGACGATAATATCGTCAATATACACGTAGCATATTTTTCCTACGTGTTCCCTTAGAATATCGTCTAATGCTTTCTGGAAAATAGACGGTGAGTTCTTTAAACCGAAAGGTAATCGAGTGAATTCGAATTTTCCGCCGTTGATTGCGAACGCAGTTTTTTCTATGTCCTTTTCTTTAAGCGGTATCTGGTGGAATCCGCTTTTGAGATCTAGAACGGAGAAATATTTATTGTCACGCAATTGTGCGATTATTTCTCCAATCTCAGGGATAGGGTACCTATCCGAAATAGTTACGGAGTTAAGTTTTCGATAGTCAATGAGTATCCTATACTTCTTTTCTCCGGACGCGTCGCTTTTTTTTGGGGACTATCCATACGGGTGCGTTGTATGGTGACCGTGAAGGTCGTATTATGCCGTCTTGTAGCAATTGTCCCATCTGCTTTTCTACCTCGGGCCTTAAAGAAGTTGGGTACGGGTAGTGTTTGCTATACACCGGTGCATCCGATGATGTCCTTATTTAACCTTTTACTCTGGTAGTGTAAGTTAGTCTTTCATCTGGGTCCGCAAATAAGTTCGAATGTTTCTGGGTGAGTGAACTTATAAGATTCTTCTGACTGTTCGACATATGCTCCATTCTGAGCTTTATGTTGTTTACTGATTGAGTCACTAGTTGTTTCACTCGGATATTATAGTTTCCATTTAATGTTAATATATCGTTTTTAACGTTAATAATCGCGTTAAGTTGTTTTAGTGTGTCGTTCCCTAGGATGCCGTGGAAAGTTTTGAGTGTAGCCAGTAAGAAAAATTTGATGGGTCTATCTCTGTTATTGAACAGAGTGAGAAAAGTATGGTGAGTTATTGGGGTTTGTCCTCCCACTGAATTTGCGAAAAATTTCCCTTCGTTCTTTTTTGGGTGTGGCACCAGATTTGGTTGGATGTAGTTCTGGTTCGATCCGGTGTCTATGAGAAAATTTAGTTTGGTGCCATCTTCCATGATGCATTGGAAGTATGGCAGAGATGACCCGTTTAACCTAAAAAATGAACATCCGAAGCGTCGACGGGAGTCGATTCGCTTTCCGGTTCGTTTTCCTCAGATTGCTGGTCATACAAGCCCGTAATTCCCTCGGAATCGGCGCTAGCGAAATAGGCCTGTTCCTCGGGGTCAAGGTAGTAAAAGTCACCCTCTACTCCCTCGGATGCCTCTTCTGGAACCCCCGTGGCAATGTGAAACTGCTTAAGGATTTTAGGTGGAGGTCCGTTTAATGGGGCAGGTCGTTTCCCAGAGAAGTTGTTAACATTGGGTCTATTCATGTAATTGACTTTGCCTGAACGAATGGAGCCGTCGATGTCCATTGGTAAGGGTTTCGGTTGTGGTTTAGGGGCCGTTGGACGCGGAGGCGGATAGAATTGCCGTGCTGGCTGATAGTTTTGATTCGTGGGATACTAGGGTCGTTGACCGTGTTTCTGTTGGTCAGCTGCCTGAATTTGGGCGTGAACGCGTTCCTTTGCTCCTGATTGTCGACCAATTCACACAAGTGTAAGGCGTGACCGAGATCCCTGGGTTCTTTGATGGCCAAGAGTCTGGACAAGTCTCCATTTAATCCCCGTATGAAAGTATCTAAGGCCTTTTCTCGATAATTTTTTTTCAGGGCATGGACACTATCAGGTTTTAATTCTTGCACGCTGATTTGATTAAGGATCAGCGATAATTGGTAGTAAACGGCTTGATAGAATTCGGCAATGGTCAGTCGTCCTTGAGACATCGAGAACAATTGGTACTCTAGGGTCTTGAGGTCGCGTTTGTCAGCGAACTGATCCGTTAGGCATTTTGCAATCGCCTTCCAGTTCAGAGGGGTGTTATAGGATTCTAACACGGCATCGGCCTCGCCGATGATATTGTTCCCAATCGCCAACGTTATCAAAAAATATGCGTTTGTGTTTTCCCTACCCTCGTACAAACTCATTATTCTAGATACATTCTTCTTCCAAGAACCAAATTCTGTGCGGTTTCCTGAAAATTCTGTGATTAGTTTTGTAAGGTCTAGTAGTTTTTCGGACTCGCCTGGTAGTGGGCCGATAAAGGGGACATCTTCTAACATTTCTGATGGTCTGCCTTTATTCAAAAGTTCCCTAATAAACTCGGTTCCGCCTAATGTTTCTTTGATGAGAGACATAATTACCTGTTTTAGCTCTGGGCTAGCTACCGGTGTACTGGTGGCCGTAGGCCTGCTTCCCCCGGGTTGTTCCCCGCTATCGGTACCTATATTAAGTGCAGCTAATGCACTTGCCAATTCTCTATCTTTTGACATGTTAAAGGCTTAAGGATTTGTTTATTTCGGACAACAACTAATAGATGTTTTGGGTTTTCGGGCGTTTTTTCTTTTTGAATTTTTAGTTTGAGTTATATATCGATGTATTTTTTTCTAAAATTATTTAAGCTTATTGTATATTTCTTTTAAGTATTGTTGTTTAAATTCTATTTTGACTTATTTTCAATAGATTATTATTCTCATAAGATTCTTATCTTTCTTGTTTTAAAATATTTTCTTGTTTTTAAATTTACTTTTCTTTCCCTTTTTTTAATTCTTCTTTTTAGTGTAGTAGTGTTTGTTTTTAAACTTATTTTTCTAGCTTACGCGATAAATAACATTTTCGGCTACGTTCCCTCGATGACCCCTTGGGTTTGGTCCTTTTTGTCCCACGTTGGTCAGCGACGTAGCGGTGTTCGGGTGTGGGTGACTCGGGACCCTTGGTGGCACTGAGTTCCTTCGAAGGCTCCTGCAGACGGACACTACAGGAGAGTCGGCGATAGTTCTTAGACCGGTTAAACTGAACCTTAGAATCTTTCGCACTTGTTCACTGGACGCACTTGATGTTGTGGCTTCTTTTTTAAAGGCACTTTTACACTGTGCGATTTTTTGTCACTTCTACTTATTTTTTGTAGTTGTTGATTAGTCAGTGTTCACTGTGGCTATATTTTAGGCACTGCGACGCGAACTTGTAGCTGCTTTAGGTACTTTAACGTTACGCGTGATCCTTTTGACGAAGGCTCTGTTTACCGGTCCCTGCTCGGGCGCCAATTAAAAGATATTTTTAATTTTCTTTTAAAAAAAAGAACACGTCAGATTTTATTGGTGTTAATTTTGGAACTAACTGGACTAAGTTTTACAATTAATAATTAAACCTATTCTCTGCCGACGTCGCTGATGTCGTCGAAGCCGTCGCTGCCGCTGTAGCTTTGCCGCTGCCGTTGTGGCTGCGCCGTTGTCGCTGATGGTGTCCGATGTCGTTGGCGTTCCCACGACTTGGCCGGTGCAGACATTCTGCTGATGCAGCGCACGTGGCGGATGCACTGCCGTCGTAGCTGGAGTCAATGTGCCTGTTCTTGCTGAGCTGTTGTTTGTTGTGCAATTTCTTGGTTCATGTTGGGCTGCATTGGGCTTGTTGTTGTTATTGGGACGTCGCTGACTGTCTGCTCGTGGCGGATGTACTGCATGTGGTGGAGTCGTGATCGAGATTTGGGTTCTTGTGTGTTCTTATCATATTTGGTCTTAACTTATATACACTTTATGGGGTCGGAGGTGGCTCCTTCTGCCTGGTACATACATTTTCGGTTTGAACAAAGTTATAATACCCTTCTACTCTATGAGTAGCGGGTATAACAAGTAAGAAAGCTACAGTCGAGTGTGCTCGACTGTAATATACCCGCTACCCTGCTGCTCGTATATCATTTATGTGCGGAACAAAAAAAATGGCTACAATCATATTTTGACCGTAAAAGACTGAGGACTTACAATATTTATGCAAAGTCAAAATCTGAAATAAAAAAAAACAAGTAAGAAAGCTACATTCGAGTGTGCTCGACTGTAATATACCCGCTACCCAGCTGCTCGTACATCAAAATTATTTGCGGAACAATAAAGAACGGCTACAATCATATTTTGACCGTAAAAGGGCATGGACTTACAATATTTATGCAAAGTCAAAATCTAAAATAAAAAAAATAATTTTTTGCACACATTTAACTTTTGATGCGGGTGGGACTTGAGCCCATAAATGCATAATAGTTTCGTTCGTTATGCAGTCCACAACTTAACTCATTTCACCACCGTACACGCACACACTATTCGGCACAATGCTGCAAGCAGCGCTGCCGGGAAAAGGAGTAAAAAGTATTGAAAACGTATAACTTTTATTCAGGTACCACAAAAATCCGAGATTTATCACTTAAACAGTAAAAGTAATAATTCTACCTGTTGAAGACTATAAATCGAATACGTGCATGTAAAAAACGATATGTGCCCTTTTAATACCTCTTTATATACTTGAATGGAAAGTGTTCTGGAGCACTCTAACTTTTAATAAATTTTATTAAAAAAAACGACCGATATATGGCATCTATACGATGTATCGGTGCGTACCGGCTCGTTCCGACTTACTTACAGCGGGCAGCAATGAGAAACACGTATACAAAGTTTCATGAAGGTAGCTCAAAAAGGGAGGCAAAAACTTTAATTTGCAAAAAATAAGAAAAGCTCGATCTCCCCCACCATGACACGTATGCATGCGGAATCGAACCTTGGACCCAGTACCTAAGAGGTCCACCACTTCTCCATTCGGCCATTAAGCTATTACGCAAATTTTGCCAAAGTTACATTATGAGACCATTCGGAAATTCTTGCACTACAAAAACAAAGTCTGAATGCATGATGCGTGTTGTTGTTGCTATTTATTCATAAATAACAATCATAAACATATAATTAAATAAAAAATAAAAATAAAAAAATATAAGAAAAAGCTGCGCTCTGACAATCGCACAGAGCTGATTTAAGAGACTGTCACTTCTCCACTTGTTAACTAAGTTCATTGTGAGCCATTAAAAAAAATTTAAATAAAATGCACCACCAATTAATGCATATTAAAAAATAAAAGTATAAGTTCTTAAAAAAAAAAGAAAAAGCTTTAGCGGCATGAATTGGGAATCGAATCACGGGCCTGTCGGTTCAGGAGTTCATCGCTTTTTCACTAAGCTACTTACGCTGTTATCCAACAACAGCAAAAATTTGCATTGTATGGCATTCTAATTATTTCCTGTACAAAGAAAGAATTTGCGCAGCCGTGAGCGCGGTTTACAGCTAGGGAAAACGTTAAACTGTATAGCTTATTTGTTTATTATCCGATTGTTACCAAATTTTCAGAGATCATCAGGCTTGCTATAATTATCATATGGAACAATATGGCATCAAAATTGCGCTTGTAATCAATTTTTTTCGATTTACAGGGGCGGAAGGGGGCGTGGCCAAAATCCAAAATAAACTTGATCTTCTACTCTATGAGTAGCGGGTATAAAAAAAACATTTTTGCACACATTTAATTTTTGATGCGGGCGGGACTCGAACCCGTAAATGCATTATAGTACTATTCGTTTTGCAGTCCACAACTTAACCCATTTCACCACCGTACACGCACACACGATTCGGCACAAGGCTGCAAGCAGCGCTGCCAGCACCGCTGCTTACAGCTATGGAAAACGTAAAGCTGAATAACTTCTGTGTTTATTATCCGATTGTTACCAAACTTGTAGAGATCATCTGTCTAAATATAGTGTTCATATAAACCAAAAATGAATAATAGGGCATCAAAATTGCACTTGTAATCAATTTTTTTCGATTTACAGGGGCGCAAGGGGGCGTGGCCAAAATCCAAAATAAACTTGACCAGCGTGCAATAATAACACATACTGTCCCCAAATTTGGTAGTTCTAGCTCTTATAATAGCTGAGATCTAGATTTTCACACGGACAGACAGACGGACATGGCTATATCGACTCGGCTGTTGATCCTGAGCCAAAATATATATACTTTATGGGGTCGGAGGTGTCTCCTTCTGCCTGTTACATACATTTTCGGTTTAAACAAAGTTATAATACCCTTCTACTCTATGAGTAGAGGGTATAAAAACACATTTTTGCACACATTTAATTTTTGATGCGGGCGGGACTCGAACCCGTAAATGCATAATAGTACTGTTCGTTTTGCAGTCCACAACTTAACCTATTTCACCACCGTACACGCACACACGATTCGGTACAATGCTGCAAGCAGCGCTGGCTAGCTATAGATATCATGCAAACCGGAAATGAACAAAATGGCATCAAAATTGCACTTGTAATCAATCTTTTTTCGATTTACGGGGGCAGAAGGGGGCGTGGCCAAAATCCAAAAAAACTTGATCAGCGTTTAATAATAACACATATTGTCACCAAATTTGGTAGTCCTAGCTCTTATAATAGCTGAGATCTAGATTTTCACACGGACAGACAGACGGACAGACGAACATGTCTACATCGACTCGGCTGTTGATCCTGAGCCAGAATATATATACTTTATGGGGTCGGAGGTGTCTTCTTCTGCCTGTTACATACATTTTCGGTTTGAACAAAGTTATTATACCCTTTTACTCTATGAGTAGCGGGTATAAAACATTTTTGCACACATTTAATTTTTGATGCGGGCGGGACTCGAACCCGTAAATACATAACAGTACTGTTCGTGTTGCAGTCCACAACTTAACCCATTTCACCATCGTACACGCACACAAGATTCGGTACAATGCTGCAAGCAGCGCTGCCGGCAGCGCTGCTTACAGCTATGGAAAACGTTAGGCTGAATAACTTCTGTGTTTATCATCCGATTGTTACCAAATTTTCAGACATCATCTGGCTAGCTATACATATCATGCAAACCGGAAATGAACTAAATGGCATCAAAATTGCACTTGTAATCAATGTTTTTTCGATTTACGGGGGCGGAAGCGGGAGTGGCCAAAATCCAAAATAAACTTGATCAGCGTGCAATAATAACACATATTGTCACCAAATTTGGTAGTTCTAGCTCTTATAATAGCTGAGATCTAGATTTTCACACGGACAGACAGACGGATAGACGGACATGGCTATATCGACTCGGCTGTTGATCCTGAGCCAAAATATATATACTTTATGGGGTCGGAGGTGTCTCCTTCTGCCTGTTACATATATTTTCGGTTTGAACAAAGTTTTAATACCCTTCTACTCTATGAGTAGCGGGTATAAAAACACATTTTTGCACACATTTAATTTTTGATGCGGGCGGGACTCGAACCCGTAAATGCATAATAGTACTGTTCGTTTTGCAGTCCACAACTTAACCTATTTCACCACCGTACACGCACACACGATTCGGTACAATGCTGCAAGCAGCGCTGGCTAGCTATAGATATCATGCAAACCGGAAATGAACAATATGGCATCAAAATTGCACTTCTAATCAATGTTTTTTCGATTTACGGGGGCAGAAGGGGGCGTGGCCAAAATCCAAAAAACTTGATCAGCGTGTAATAATAACACATATTGTCACCAAATTTGGTAGTCCTAGCTCTTATAATAGCTGAGATCTAGATTTTCACACGGACAGACAGACGGACAGACGGACATGGCTATATCGACTCGGCTGTTGATCCTGAGCCAGAATATATAAATTAAAAGATATTTTTAATTTTCTTTTAAAAAAAAGAACACGTCAGATTTTATTGGTGTTAATTTTGGAACTAACTGGACTAAGTTTTACAATTAATAATTAAACCTATTCTCTGCCGACGTCGCTGATGTCGTCGAAGCCGTCGCTGCTGCTGTAGCTTTGCCGCTGCCCTTGTGGCTGCGCCGTTGTCGCTGATGGTGTCCGATGTCGTTGGCGTTCCCACGACTTGGCCGGTGCAGACATTCTGCTGATGCAGCGCACGTGGCGGATGCACTGCCGTCGTAGCTGGAGTCAATGTGCCTGTTCTTGCTGAGCTGTTGTTTGTTGTGCAATTTCTTGGTTCATGTTGGGCTGCATTGGGCTTGTTGTTGTTATTGGGACTTCGCTGACTGTCTGCTCGTGGCGGATGTACTACATGTGGTGGAGTCGTGATCGAGATTTGGGTTCTTGTGTGTTCTTATCATATTTGGTCTTAACTCCTCCCCCTTTAGACGCAGACGTCCTCGGATGCGATGTAGAGGCGTTTCTGGGTTGGTCCAGTAGGTGTCTTTGGTTTTTTTCTGGTGTTTCGACTTCCTTATTTAGCTGGTGGCCCCTATGAGATAGCTTTTGTTTTGCTATCCAGCCGATTGTCGCGATGAGTGCCAAAAGCAGAGTCCCTGTCACCGAGACGTTGATTGTTGCTGTCTTGGTGCTGTCGTCTCTTATCATCTCAAGATCCCTGGTATTGTTGATATTGAATTCCTTTAGCATTTGTAGCGAAAGAACTTCTTCCACCTTGCTCTCTCGTGCTTGGAGTTGAAAAACTGGGGGTGCAGCCTCGGCGTACGTCATCATCTTTGTCTCATACACGTCATTTGCTATGACGATTGTAGAGTTCTGGGATTGGACTAGGAACGTTCCTTCCAAGGTTGTCTCCTCCCCTGTCGATGAGTACGGTGCCTCTGAAGTCATTCAGGAGAATGTCCGCTACGTGTTGGCTATTGATGATCTTGCAGTTAGGTGTTCGACTTCTTAGTAGCGGTGTGATACACGTGTCGTTGCTTAGGTCTACTAGGTTTATTTTATTACAAATTGACTTATCGTTATGGGTTTCACAATTTCCTTTAAGGCCGTAATTTATTTGGTTACATTGGATGATTTTAGTGTATTTTATCTCGTAAATTATTTTACCCTTTTTTATTGGTTTTAAAATTGTATGTGTACAGGTTTCGTTAGAAATTAAAGGTATGCTAATAATGTACAATAGGTTTTTGCCGTTGGTGGCTATTTTTATTTTGGAAAATTCTAGCAGTTCTTCTAGGTTCATGAAAACAATCTCTTTATCAATCAATCTCTTTTCGATTTGTTCAGTTTCATATTCTGATAATATAATGGAATTTATGGTATCTGTTTTTGCCCAATCTATTGCATGGACTGGGTGTAGTCTAGTATGGTAACCCGTCCGAAACATGTTGGCAATAAGAGTAACCTGCGAATGAATGTTATTTCTTAATATTATTTTTGTGAACTATTCTCCCTGAATGTGTTTTTATGGTGGTGTTCCTATCCTCTTGGACTATTTCTTTTCTGTATCTCGGTGTTAGTTTTGACCCTAACCTTTTATCTATTTTCACATAAACTGTTTCCCCTACCTCGTATTTCTTTATTGGGTTCTTTCTTTGGTTGTGGTATTCTAAGTCGGTATTCTGTTTTTTTTTTTATACCCGCTGCTCATAGAGTAGAAGGGTATTATAACTTTGTTCAAACCGAAAATGTATGTAACAGGCAGAAGGAGACACCTCCGACCCCATAAAGTATATATATTCTGGCTCAGGATCAACAGCCGAGTCGATATAGCCATGTCCGTCTGTCCGTCTGTCTGTCTGTCCGTCTGTCCGTCTGTCTGTCCGTGTGAAAATCTAGATCTCAGCTATTATAAGAGCTAGAACTACCAAATTTGGGGACAGTATGTGTTATTATTGCACGCTGGTCAAGTTTATTTTGTATTTTGGCCACGCCCCCTTGCGCCCCTGTGAATCGAAAAAAATTGATTACAAGTGCAATTTTGATGCCTTATTATTCATTTTCGGTTTATATGAACACTATATTTAGGCAGATGATCTCTACAAGTTTGGTAACAATCGGATAATAAACACAGAAGTTATTCAGCTTTACGTTTTCCATAGCTGTAAGCAGCGGTGCTGGCAGCGCTGCTTGCAGCCTTGTGCCGAATCGTGTGTGCGTGTACGGTGGTGAAATGGGTTAAGTTGTGGACTGCAAAACGAATAGTACTATAATGCATTTACGGGTTCGAGTCCCGCCCGCATCAAAAATTAAATGTGTGCAAAAATGTTTTTTTTATACCCGCTACTCATAGAGTAGAAGATCAAGTTTATTTTGGATTTTGGCCACGCCCCCTTCCGCCCCTGTAAATCGAAAAAATTGATTACAAGCGCAATTTTGATGCCATATTGTTCCATATGATAATTATAGCAAGCCTGATGATCTCTGAAAATTTGGTAACAATCGGATAATAAACAAAGAAGCTATTCAGTTTAACGTTTTCCCTAGCTGTAAACCGCGCTTCCGGCAGCGCAAATTCTTTATTTGTACAGGAAATAATAAGAATGCCATACAATGCAAATTTTTGCTGTTGTTGGATAACAGCGTTAGTAGCTTAGTGAAAAAGCGATGAACTCCTGAACCGACAGGCCCGTGATTCGATTTCCAATTCATGCCGCTTAAGCTTTTTCTTTTTTTTTTAAGAACTTATACTTTAATTTTTATACCCGCTACTCATAGAGTAGAAGGGTATTATAACTTTGTTCAAACCGAAAATGTATGTAACAGGCAGAAGGAGACACCTCCGACCCCATAAAGTAATGAACTAAATGGCATCAAAATTGCACTTGTAATCAATGTTTTTTCGATTTACGGGGGCGGAAGCGGGCGTGGCCAAAATCCAAAATAAACTTGATCAGCGTGCAATAATAACACATATTGTCACCAAATTTGGTAGTTCTAGCTCTTATAATAGCTGAGATCTAGATTTACACACGGACAGACAGACGGACATGGCTATATCGACTCGGCTGTTGATCCTGAGCCAAAATATATATACTTTATGGGGTCGGAGGTGTCTCCTTCTGCCTGTTACATATATTTTCGGTTTGAACAAAGTTTTAATACCCTTCTACTCTATGAGTAGCGGGTATAAAAACACATTTTTGCACACATTTAATTTTTGATGCGGGCGGGACTCGAACCCGTAAATGCATAATAGTACTGTTCGTTTTGCAGTCCACAACTTAACCTATTTCACCACCGTACACGCACACACGATTCGGTACAATGCTGCAAGCAGCGCTGGCTAGCTATAGATATCATGCAAACCGGAAATGAACAATATGGCATCAAAATTGCACTTCTAATCAATGTTTTTTCGATTTACGGGGGCAGAAGGGGGCGTGGCCAAAATCCAAAAAAACTTGATCAGCGTGTAATAATAACACATATTGTCACCAAATTTGGTAGTCCTAGCTCTTATAATAGCTGAGATCTAGATTTTCACACGGACAGACAGACGGACAGACGGACATGGCTATATCGACTCGGCTGTTGATCCTGAGCCAGAATATATAAATTAAAAGATATTTTTAATTTTCTTTTAAAAAAAAAAGAACACGTCAGATTTTATTGGTGTTAATTTTGGAACTAACTGGACTAAGTTTTACAATTAATAATTAAACCTATTCTCTGCCGACGTCGCTGATGTCGTCGAAGCCGTCGCTGCCGCTGTAGCTTTGCCGCTGCCGTTGTGGCTGCGCCGTTGTCGCTGATGGTGTCCGATGTCGTTGGCGTTCCCACGACTTGGCCGGTGCAGACATTCTGCTGATGCAGCGCACGTGGCGGATGCACTGCCGTCGTAGCTGGAGTCAATGTGCCTGTTCTTGCTGAGCTGTTGTTTGTTGTGCAATTTCTTGGTTCATGTTGGGCTGCATTGGGCTTGTGGTTGTTATTGGGACTTCGCTGACTGTCTGCTCGTGGCGGATGTACTACATGTGGTGGAGTCGTGATCGAGATTTGGGTTCTTGTGTGTTCTTATCATATTTGGTCTTAACTCCTCCCCCTTTAGACGCAGACGTCCTCGGATGCGATGTAGAGGCGTTTCTGGGTTGGTCCAGTAGGTGTCTTTGGTTTTTTTCTGGTGTTTCGACTTCCTTATTTAGCTGGTGGCCCCTATGAGATAGCTTTTGTTTTGCTATCCAGCCGATTGCCGCGATGAGTGCCAAAAGCAGAGTCCCTGTCACCGAGACGTTGATTGTTGCTGTCTTGGTGCTGTCGTCTCTTATCATCTCAAGATCCCTGGTATTGTTGATATTGAATTCCTTTAGCATTTGTAGCGAAAGAACTTCTTCCACCTTGCTCTCTCGTGCTTGGAGTTGAAAAACTGGGGGTGCAGCCTCGGCGTACGTCATCATCTTTGTCTCATACACGTCATTTGCTATGACGATTGTAGAGTTCTGGGATTGGACTAGGAACGTTCCTTCCAAGGTTGTCTCCTCCCTGTCGATGAGTACGGTGCCTCTGAAGTCATTCAGGAGAATGTCCGCTACGTGTTGGCTATTGATGATCTTGCAGTTAGGTGTTCGACTTCTTAGTAGCGGTGTGATACACGTGTCGTTGCTTAGGTCTACTAGGTTTATTTTATTACAAATTGACTTATCGTTATGGGTTTCACAATTTCCTTTAAGGCCGTAATTTATTTGGTTACATTGGATGATTTTAGTGTATTTTATCCCGTAAATTATTTTACCCTTTTTTTATTGGTTTTAAAATTGTATGTGTACAGGTTTCGTTAGAAATTAAAGGTATGCTAATAATGTACAATAGGTTTTTGCCGTTGGTGGCTATTTTTATTTTGGAAAATTCTAGCAGTTCTTCTAGGTTCATGAAAACAATCTCTTTATCAATCAATCTCTTTTCGATTTGTTCAGTTTCATATTCTGATAATATAATGGAATTTATGGTATCTGTTTTTGCCCAATCTATTGCATGGACTGGGTGTAGTCTAGTATGGTAACCCGTCCGAAACATGTTGGCAATAAGAGTAACCTGCGAATGAATGTTATTTCTTAATATTATTTTTGTGAACTATTCTCCCTGAATGTGTTTTTATGGTGGTGTTCCTATCCTCTTGGACTATTTCTTTTCTGTATCTCGGTGTTAGTTTTGACCCTAACCTTTTATCTATTTTCACATAAACTGTTTCCCCTACCTCGTATTTCTTTATTGGGTTCTTTCTTTGGTTGTGGTATTCTAAGTCGGTATTCTGTTTTTTTTTTATACCCGCTACTCATAGAGTAGAAGGGTATTATAACTTTGTTCAAACCGAAAATGTATGTAACAGGCAGAAGGAGACACCTCCGACCCCATAAAGTATATATATTCTGGCTCAGGATCAACAGCCGAGTCGATATAGCCATGTCCGTCTGTCCGTCTGTCTGTCTGTCCGTCTGTCCGTCTGTCTGTCCGTGTGAAAATCTAGATCTCAGCTATTATAAGAGCTAGAACTACCAAATTTGGGGACAGTATGTGTTATTATTGCACGCTGGTCAAGTTTATTTTGTATTTTGGCCACGCCCCCTTGCGCCCCTGTGAATCGAAAAAAATTGATTACAAGTGCAATTTTGATGCCTTATTATTCATTTTCGGTTTATATGAACACTATATTTAGGCAGATGATCTCTACAAGTTTGGTAACAATCGGATAATAAACACAGAAGTTATTCAGCTTTACGTTTTCCATAGCTGTAAGCAGCGGTGCTTGCAGCGCTGCTTGCAGCCTTGTGCCGAATCGTGTGTGCGTGTACGGTGGTGAAATGGGTTAAGTTGTGGACTGCAAAACGAACAGTACTATTATGAATTTACGGGTTCGAGAAATTAAATGTGTGCAAAAATGTTTTTTATACCCGCTACTCATAGAGTAGAAGATCAAGTTTATTTTGGATTTTGGCCACGCCCCCTTCCGCCCCTGTAAATCGAAAAAAAATTGATTACAGGCGCAATTTTGATGCCATATTGTTCCATATGATAATTATAGCAAGCCTGATGATCTCTGAAAATTTGGTAACAATCGGATAATAAACAAAGAAGCTATTCAGTTTAACGTTTTCCCTAGCTGTAAACCGCGCTTCCGGCAGCGCAAATTCTTTATTTGTACAGGAAATAATAAGAATGCCATACAATGCAAATTTTTGCTGTTGTTGGATAACAGCGTTAGTAGCTTAGTGAAAAAGCGATGAACTCCTGAACCGACAGGCCCGTGATTCGATTTCCAATTCATGCCGCTTAAGCTTTTTCTTTTTTTTTTTAAGAACTTATACTTTAATTTTTATACCCGCTACTCATAGAGTAGAAGGGTATTACAACTTTGTTCAAACCGAAAATGTATGTAACAGGCAGAAGGAGACACCTCCGACCCCATAAAGTATATATATTCTGGCTCAGGATCAAGAGCCGAGTCGACATAGCCATGTCCGTCTGTCCGTCTGTCTGTCTGTCCGTCTGTCTGTCCGTGTGAAAATCTAGATCTCAGCTGTTATAAGAGCTAGAACTACCAAATTTGGTGACAAAATGTGTTATTATTGCACGCTGATCAAGTTTATTTTGGACTTTGGCCACGCCCACTTCCGCCCCTGTAAATCGAAAAAAATTGATTACAAGCGCAATTTTGATGCCATATTGTTCATATTCGGTTTACAGGATAACTATAGCTAGCCAGATGATCTCTAAAAATTTGGTAACAATCGGATAATAAACACAGACGTTATGCAGCTTAACGTTTTTCATAGCTTACAGCTATGGCAGCAGCGCTGCTTGCAGCATTGTGCCGAATAGTGTGTGCGTGTATGGTGGTGAAATGAGTTAAGTTGTGGACTGCAAAACGAATAGTACTATTATGCATTTACAAGTTCGAGTCCCGCCCGCATCAAAAATTAAATGTGTGCAAAAATATATTTTTTTTTTGTATTGTATGTAACAGGCAGAAGGAGACACCTCCGACCCCATAAAGTATATAAATTCTGGCTCAGGATCAACAGCCGAGTCGATATAGCCATGTCCGTCTGTCCGTCTTTCCGTCTGTCTTTCTATCCGTCTGTCCGTCTGCCTGTCCGTGTGAAAATCTAGATCTCAGCTATTATAAGAGCTAGAACTACCAAATTTGGTGACAGTATGTGTTATTATTGCACACTGATCAAGTTTATTTTGGATTTTGGCCACGCCCCCCTTCCGCCCTTGTAAATCGAAAAAATTTAGTACATGCGCAATTTGATGCCATATTGTTCATTTTCGGTTTGTATGATAACTACGGCTAGCCTGATGATCTCTAAAAATTTGGTAACAATCGGATAATAAACAAAGAAGCTAAACAGTTTAACGTTTTCCCTAGCTGTAAACCGCGCTCACGGCAGCGCAAATTCTTTCTTTGTACAGGAAATAATTAGAATGCCATACAATGCAAATTTTTGCTGTTGTTGGATAACAGCGTAAGTAGCTTAGTGAAAAAGCGATGAACTCCTGAACCGACAGGCCCGTGATTCGATTCCCAATTCATGCCGCTAAAGCTTTTTCTTTTTTTTTTAAGAACTTATACTTTTATTTTTTAATATGCATTAATTGGTGGTGCATTTTATTTAAATTTTTTTTAATGGCTCACAATGAACTTAGTTAACAAGTGGAGAAGTGACAGTCTCTTAAATCAGCTCTGTGCGATTGTCAGAGCGCAGCTTTTTCTTATATTTTTTTATTTTTATTTTTTATTTAATTATATGTTTATGATTGTTATTTATGAATAAATAGCAACAACAACACGCATCATGCATTCAGACTTTGCTTTTGTAGTGCAAGAATTTCCGAATGGTCTCATAATGTAACTTTGGCAAAATTTGCGTAATAGCTTAATGGCCGAATGGAGAAGTGGTGGATCTTTTAGGTAATGGGTCCAAGGTTCGATTCCGCATGCATACGTGTCATGGTGGGGGAGATAGAGCTTTTCTTATTTTTTGCAAAGAAAAGTTTTTGCCTCCCTTTTTGAGCTACCTTCATGAAACTTTGTATACATGTTTCTCATTGCTGCCCGCTGTAAGTAAGTCGGAACGAGCCGGTACGCACCGATACATCGTATAGATGCCATATATCGGTCGTTTTTTTTAACAAAATTTATTAAAAGTTAGAGTGCTCTAGAACACTTTCCATTCAAGTATATAAAGAGGTATTAAAAGGGCACATATCGTTTTTTACATGCACGTATTCGATTTATAGTCTTCAACAGGTAGAATTATTATTTTTACTGTTTAAGTGATAAATCTCGGATTTTTGTGGTACCTGAATAAAAGTTATACGTTTTCAATACTTTTTACTCCTTTTCCCGGCAGCGCTGCTTGCAGCATTGTGCCGAATAGTGTGTGCGTGTACGGTGGTGAAATGAGTTAAGTTGTGGACTGCATAACGAACGAAACTATTATGCATTTATGGGCTCAAGTCCCATCCGCATCAAAAGTTAAATGTGTGCAAAAAATTATTTTTTTTATTTTCGATTTTGACTTTGCATAAATATTGTAAGTCCATGCCCTTTTACGGTCAAAATATGATTGTAGCCGTTCTTTATTGTTCCGCAAATTATTTTGATGTACGAGCAGCTGGGTAGCGGGTATATTACAGTCGAGCACACTCGAATGTAGCTTTCTTACTTGTTTTTTTTCTATTTTTTCGCTGATCTTTTTCCTAACATCTTGAAGTTCTTGGGGGTTTGCGCTTAATTGGTTTCCGAAAAATAAGTCTATTGGTTTTTTTTGTGTTGTTGAATGAACTGAAGTATTGTACTCTTCAACTGCTTTAAAGAGTAGTTCTTCAAATTCAAGTGTGCTTTCGTCTAGCTTAAGGCATCTAATTTTCTCTGTTAGAGTTGAATGAAATCTTTCGACTTGCCCATTGCTAGTCGAAGTATAGGGCGGTGTCGTGTAGACTTTTGCCTGCAGCTGCTCTTGCAGCAGAAACTTGATAGCTGCTGAATTTAGAGCCTTTTCGTTGTCTGTTACAATCTGCTTGGGCATACCGAATGCTATCATAATTTCTCTTAGTGGATGTTTTATATCTTCCGATGCTTTTGATCTTAATAGTTTTATCTGGGCATATTTTGAAAATTTATCTATGGCCATTAGTACTAGCTGTTTTTGGGTCGTGTAGAAGTCTACATGAATGATTTGTCCGGGGTACGTCGGTATGGGGGTTGGTTGAATCTCCCCATGATGCGGATGTCTGTCATATTTGGCTATTTTGCAAGTCCCGCATGCTTTTGCCGTGGCTTCTGTTTTTTTTCGAAGGCCAGGAAAGAAAACTTGCTTAGTATCTGGATTTTATTTTCAATGGCGTTTCTATGCGCCCTCGTGTGTTCGGAAGCTACGGTATTATCCTGTTCGCTCTCTGAACTCACGTCCGTGACTTGTTTCTGCGTGTATCTAGTTTTGTAATTGTTAAAGTGCTGTGGGTAAATATTCTGGATTTTGCCCATTACGTGTTCGGGTGTGAAGATCCCGTTCACGATTTTCGGGTCTAGGTGTTTTTTTAGAATATCCACCAGATCTTCCTCGGAATATGATTTCTTTCTTATTATGTGCCTATGAAAAGTAGGAAAGGGAATTTCGAACGACTCTTCCCCTTCTTCTGATATCAGGAGAAATAGTTGGTTTTTGAATACATTAATGGGGACATTTTCGACTGGTATCAAATTATGCGAGGAATTTTCGTCGCTATGAACCGTCGCCGTTGTACTATTTATTTGGGGGTTTGTTGGGATTCTGGAAAGTGCGTCGGCTACTACGTTAGAGGTACCCGGCTTGTATCTTAGCTCGTGGTTGTATTCCTCTAAGTAGCTTTTCCATCTTTTAAGTTTCCCATTATGGTTCTTTGAACTAAGAGCGAAAGTCAACGGTTGGTGGTCAGTGTATTTTATCACCTTGGCTGTACCGTACAGGTACATTCGTAGGCTCTGAAGTGCCCAAACTATTGCTAGCATTTCTTTCTCATTTGCTGCGTAGTTTTCTTCGGTCTTCGAGAGCGTACGGGAAATGAAAGTGATCGGTCGGGATTCTTGTTCTAAGACGGCGCCTATAGCGAAGTTTGAGGCGTCCGTTGTTAACTTGAATTCCTTACTAAAGTCTGGGTACGCCAGTATGACGTCTTGTGAGGCTAAAGTTCTTCTTATCTTATCAAATGCGCTTATCGCGTCGTTGTTCAGATCTATCTTTGTTTTATTTGAAATATTTTTTGGGAGGCGACCGTTTTCGCCTCTCAATAAGTTAGTCAGTGGTTTTGCAAGTTTAGCATAGTCGCGAATAAAACGCCTATAGTAACTTGCCAGACCTAGGAAAGATCTAAGTTCTTTTAGTGTTGTGGGGATCGGAAATTTTTCTATTGCTTTTACTTTATCCGCGTTTGTTTTGACGCCTTTTTGTGAGATAGTGAATCTCAAGAAATTTACCTCCTCTTTGAAGAATTCACATTTGTCATTCTGCACTTTCATATTGGCTTTTTCTAATATGGCAAATATCTTATCTAAGTGCGTGGCATGTTCATTTTCGGACCGACTAAAGACGATAATATCGTCAATATACACGTAGCATATTTTTCCTACGTGTTCCCTTAGAATATCGTCTAATGCTTTCTGGAAAATAGACGGTGAGTTCTTTAAACCGAAAGGTAATCGAGTGAATTCGAATTTTCCGCCGTTGATTGCGAACGCAGTTTTTTCTATGTCCTTTTCTTTAAGCGGTATCTGGTGGAATCCGCTTTTGAGATCTAGAACGGAGAAATATTTATTGTCACGCAATTGTGCGATTATTTCTCCAATCTCAGGGATAGGGTACCTATCCGAAATAGTTACAGAGTTAAGTTTTCGATAGTCAATGACTATCCTATACTTCTTTTCTCCGGACGCGTCGCTTTTTTTGGGGACTATCCATACGGGTGCGTTGTATGGTGACCGTGAAGGTCGTATTATGCCGTCTTGTAGCAATTGTCCCATCTGCTTTTCTACCTCGGGCCTTAAAGAAGTTGGGTACGGGTAGTGTTTGCTATACACCGGTGCATCCGATGATGTCCTTATTTCACCTATTACTCTGGTAGTGTAAGTTAGTCTTTCATCTGGGTCCCGCAAATAAGTTCGAATGTTTCTGGGTGAGTGAATTTATAAGATTCTTCTGACTGTTCGACATATGCTCCATTCTGAGCTTTATGTTGTTTACTGATTGAGTCACTAGTTGTTTCACTCGGATATTATAGTTTCCATTTAATGTTAATATATCGTTTTTAACGTTAATAACCGCGTTTAGTTGTTTTAGTGTGTCGTTCCCTAGGATGCCGTGGAAAGTTTTGAGTGTAGCCAGTAAGAAAAATTTGATGGGTCTATCTCTGTTATTGAACAGAGTTAGAAAAGTATGGTGAGTTATTGGGGTTTGTCCTCCCACTGAATTTGCGAAAAATTTCCCTTCGTTCTTTTTTGGGTGTGGCACCAGATTTGGTTGGATGTAGTTCTGGTTCGATCCGGTGTCTATGAGAAAATTTAGTTTGGTGCCATCTTCCATGATGCATTGGAAGTATGGCAGAGATGACCCGTTTAACCTAAAAAATTTTCCTCAGATTGCTGGTCATACAAGCCCGTAATTCCCTCGGAATCGGCGCTAGCGAAATAGGCCTGTTCCTCGGGGTCAAGGTAGTAAAAGTCGCCCTCTACTCCCTCGGATGCCTCTTCTGGAACCCCCGTGGCAATGTGAAACTGCCTAAGGATTTTAGGTGGAGGTCCGTTTAATGGGGCAGGTCGTTTCCCAGAGAAGTTGTTAACATTGGGTCTATTCATGTAATTGACGTTGCCTGAACGAATGGAGCCGTCGATGTCCATTGGTAAGGGTTTCGGTTGTGGTTTAGGGGCCGTTGGACGCGGAGGCGGATAGAATTGCCGTGCTGGCTGATAGTTTTGATTCGTGGGATACTGGGGTCGTTGACCGTGTTTCTGTTGGTCAGCTGCTCCCGTTTGCCAGATCTGCGGATTTCCTGTAGTGCGTGGGTCTGTCGTATGTTGGGGAGCTGGACTATAATATAGTCTAGGGTTGAAAACTCTCCAATTTCCCGCAGAGTCTGCTGTAAGCAATCTCCTTGGTATGGACCTGTTAAAGGCAGGCGGCTGCGCTTGCCAATGAGGGACAGGAGGTGCATGCTGCCTGAATTTGGGCGTGCACGCGTTCCTTTGTTCCTGATTGTCGACCAATTCACACAAGTGTAAGGCGTGACCGAGATCTCTGGGTTCTTTGATGGCCAAGAGTCTGGACAAGTCTCCATTTAATCCCCGTATGAAAGTATCTAAGGCCTTTTCTCGATAATTTTGTTTCAGGGCATGGACACTATCAGGTTTTAATTCTTGCACGCTGATTTGATTAAGGATCAGCGATAATTGGTAGTAAACGGCCTGATAGAATTCGGCAATGGTCAGTCGTCCTTGACTCATCGAGAACAATTGGTACTCTAGGGTCTTGAGGTCGCGTTTGTCAGCGAACTGATCCGTTAGGCATTTTGCAATCGCCTTCCAGTTCAGAGGGGTGTTATAGGATTCTAACACGGCATCGGCCTCGCCGATGATATTGTTCCTAATCGCCAACGTTATCAAAAAATATGCGTTGGTGTTTTCCCTACCCTCGTACAAACTCATTATTCTAGATACATTCTTCTTCCAAGAACCAAATTCTGTGCGGTTTCCTGAAAATTCTGTGATTAGTTTTGTAAGGTCTGGTAGTTTTTCGGACTCGCCTGGTAGTGGGCCGATAAAGGGGACATCTTCTAATATTTCTGATGGTCTGCCTTTATTCAAAAGTTCCCCAATAAGCTCGGTTCCGCCTAATGTCTCTTTGATGAGAGACATAATTACCTGTTTTAGCTCTGGGCTAGCTACCGGTGTACTGGTGGCCGTAGGCCTGCTTCCCCCGGGTTGTTCCCCGCTATCGGTACCTATATTAAGTGCAGCTAATGCACTTGACAATTCTCTATCTTTTGACATGTAAAGGGCTTAAGGATTTGTTTATTTCGGACAACAACTAATAGATGTTTTGGGTTTTCGGGAGTTTTTTCTTTTTGAATTTTTAGTTTGAGTTATATATCGATGTATTTTTTCTAAAATTATTTAAGCTTATTGTATATTTCTTTTAAGTATTGTTGTTTAAATTCTATTTTGACTTATTTTCAATAGATTATTATTCTCATAAGATTCTTATCTTTCTTGTTTTAAAATTTTTTCTTGTTTTTAAATTTACTTTTCTTTCCCTTTTTATAATTCTTCTTTTTAGTATAGTAGTGTTTGTTTTTAAACTTATTTTTCTAGCTTACGCGATAAATAACATTTTCGGCTACGTTCCCTCGATGACCCCTTGGGTTTGATCCTTTTTGTCCCACGTTGGTCAGCGACGTAGCGGTGTTCGGGTGTTGGTGACTCGGGACCCTGGTGGCTCCTTCTGCCTGGTTCCTTCCTTTTCCGGTTGAACAAAGTTATAATACCCTTCTACTCTATGAGTAGCGGGTATAACAAGTAAGAAAGCTACAGTCGAGTGTGCTCGACTGTAATATACCCGCTACCCTGCTGCTCGTATATTATTTATGTGCGGAACAAAAAAAAATGGCTACAATCATATTTTGACCGTAAAAGGCTGAGGACTTACAATATTTATGCAAAGTCAAAATCCGAAATAAAAAAAAAACCACATATGTACTGCACACATTTATATTTTTGAAAACGCAGGCGCAATCAAACCCACTGCCGGTGTGAAAATCTAGTCTCAGCTATTATAAGAGCTAAGACTACCAAATTTGATGACAATATGTATTTATGCACGCTGATCAAGTTTATTTTGGACCCCCCCCCCCCCCCCCCTCAATGGAAAAAAAATTAATTACAAGTGCAATTTCAATGGCTTTTAATTTTTTTTTGGTTTGCATAATTTCTATAACTAGCCAGATGATGTCTGAAAATTTAATAACACAATCGGATAATAAACACAGAAGTTATTCAGCCTTACGTTTTCCATAGCTGTAAGAAGCGCTGCCGCAGCTGCCGGCAGCGCTGCATTGTACCGAATCGTGTGTGCGTGTACGGTGGTGAAATGGGTTAAGTTGTGGACTGCAAAACGAACAGTACTATTATGCATTTACGGGTTCGAGTCCCGCCCGCATCAAAAATTAAATGTGTGCAAAAATGTGTTTTTATACCCGCTACTCATAGAGTAAAAGGGTATAATAACTTTGTTCAAACCGAAAATGTATGTAACAGGCAGAAGGAGACACCTCCGACCCCATAAAGTATATATATTCTGGCTCAGGATCAACAGCCGAGTCGATATAGCCATGTCCGTCTGTCCGTCTGTCTGTCCGTGTGAAAATCTAGATCTCAGCTATTATAAGAGCTAGGACTACCAAATTTGGTGACAATATGTGTTATTATTGCACGCTGATCAAGTTTATTTTGGATTTTGGCCACGCCCCCTTCCGCCCCCGTAAATCGAAAAAACATTGATTACAAGCGCAATTTTGATGCCATATTGTTCATTTTCGGTTTACATGATAACTATAGCTAGCCAGATGATCTCTGAAAATTTGGTAACAATCGGATAATAAACACAGAAGTTATTCAGCTTTACGTTTTCCATAGCTGTAAGCAGCGCTGCCGGCAGCGCTGCTTGCAGCATTGTACCGAATCGTGTGTGCGTGTACGGTGGTGAAATGGGTTAAGTTGTGGACTGCAAAACGAACAGTACTATTATGCATTTACGGGTTCGAGTCCCGCCCGCATCAAAAATTAAATGTGTGCAAAAATGTGTTTTTATACCCGCTACTCATAGAGTAAAAGGGTATAATAACTTTGTTCAAACCGAAAATGTATGTAACAGGCAGAAGGAGACACCTCCGACCCCATAAAGTATATATATTCTGGCTCAGGATCAACAGCCGAGTCCATATAGCCATGTCCGTCTGTCCGTCTGTCTGTCCGTGTGAAAATCTAGATCTCAGCTATTATAAGAGCTAGGACTACCAAATTTGGTGACAATATGTGTTATTATTGCACGCTGATCAAGTTTATTTTGGATTTTGGCCACGCCCCCTTCCGCCCCCGTAAATCGAAAAAACATTGATTACAAGCGCAATTTTGATGCCATATTGTTTATTTTCCGTTTACATGATAACTATAGCTAGCCAGATGATCTCTGAAAATTTGGTAATAATCGGATAATAAACACAGAAGTTATTCAGCTTTACGTTTTCCATAGCTGTAAGCAGCGCTGCCGGCAGCGCTGCTTGCAGCATTGTACCGAATCGTGTGTGCGTGTACGGTGGTGAAATGGGTTAAGTTGTGGACTGCAAAATGAACAATACTATTATGCATTTACGGGTTCGAGTCCCGCCCGCATCAAAAATTAAATGTGTGCAAAAATGTTTTTATACCCGCTACTCATAGAGTAAAAGGGTATAATAACTTTGTTCAAACCGAAAATGTATGTAACAGGCAGAAGGAGACACCTCCGACCCCATAAAGTATATATATTCTGGCTCAGGATCAACAGCCGAGTCGATATAGCCATCTCCGTCTGTCCGTCTGTCTGTCCGTGTGAAAATCTAGATCTCAGCTATTATAAGAGCTAGGACTACCAAATTTGGTGACAATATGTGTTATTATTGCACGCTGATCAAGTTTATTTTGGATTTTGGCCACGCCCCCTTCCGCCCCCGTAAATCGAAAAAACATTGATTACAAGCGCAATTTTTGCCATATTGTTCATTTTCGGTTTACATGATAACTATAGCTAGCCAGATGATCTCTGAAAATTTGGTAACAATCGGATAATAAACACAGAAGTTATTCAGCCTTACGTTTTCCATAGCTGTAAACAGCGCTGCCGGGAGCGCTGCTTGCAGCATTGTGCCGAATCGTGTGTGCGTGTACGGTGGTGAAATGGGTTAAGTTGTGGACTGCAAAACGAACAGTACTATTATGCATTTACGGGTTCGAGTCCCGCCCGCATCAAAAATTAAATGTGTGCAAAAATGTTTTTATACCCGCTACTCATAGAGTAGAAGGGTATTATAACTTTGTTCAAACCGAAAATGTATGTAACAGGCAGAAGGAGACACCTCCGACCCCATAAAGTATATATATTCTGGCTCAGGATCAACAGCCGAGTCGATATAGCCATGTCCGTCTGTCCGTCTGTCTGTCCGTGTGAAAATCTAGATCTCAGCTATTATAAGAGCTAGGACTACCAAATTTGGTGACAATATGTGTTATTATTGCACGCTGATCAAGTTTATTTTGGATTTTGGCCACGCCCCCTTCCGCCCCCGTAAATCGAAAAAACATTGATTACAAGCGCAATTTTGATGCCATATTGTTCATTTTCGGTTTACATGATAACTATAGCTAGCCAGATGATGTCTGAAAATTTGGTAACAATCGGATAATAAACACAGAAGTTATTCAGCCTAACGTTTTCCATAGCTGTAAGCAGCATTGTACCGAATCGTGTGTGCGTGTAAGGTGGTGAAATGGGTTAAGTTGTGGACTGCAAAATGAACAATACTATTATGCATTTACGGGTTCGAGTCCCGCCCGCATCAAAAATTAAATGTGTGCAAAAATGTTTTTATACCCGCTACTCATAGAGTAGAAGGGTATAATAACTTTGTTCAAACCGAAAATGTATGTAACAGGCAGAAGGAGACACCTCCGACCCCATAAAGTATATATATTCTGGCTCAGGATCAACAGCCGAGTCGATATAGCCATGTCCGTCTGTCCGTCTGTCTGTCCGTGTGAAAATCTAGATCTCAGCTATTATAAGAGCTAGGACTACCAAATTTGGTGACAATATGTGTTATTATTGCACGCTGATCAAGTTTATTTTGGATTTTGGCCACGCCCCCTTCCGCCCCCGTAAATCGAAAAAACATTGATTACAAGCGCAATTTTGATGCCATATTGTTCATTTTCGGTTTACATGATAACTATAGCTAGCCAGATGATCTCTGAAAATTTGGTAACAATCGGATAATAAACACAGAAGTTATTCAGCTTTACGTTTTCCATAGCTGTAAGCAGCGCTGCTTGCAGCATTGTACCGAATCGTGTGTGCGTGTACGGTGGTGAAATGGGTTAAGTTGTGGACTGCAAAACGAACAGTACTATTATGCATTTACGGGTTCGAGTCCCGCCCGCATCAAAAATTAAATGTGTGCAAAAATGTTTTTATACCCTTTACTCATAGAGTAGAAGGGTATTATAACTTTGTTCAAACCGAAAATGTATGTAACAGGCAGAAGGAGACACCTCCGACCCCATAAAGTATATATATTCTGGCTCAGGATCAACAGCCGAGTCGATATAGCCATGTCCGTCTGTCCGTCTGTCTGTCCGTGTGAAAATCTAGATCTCAGCTATTATAAGAGCTAGAACTACCAAATTTGGTGACAATATGTGTTATTATTGCACGCTGATCAAGTTTACTTTGGATTTTGGCCACGCCCCCTTCCGCCCCCGTAAATCGAAAAAACATTGATTACAAGCGCAATTTTGATGCCATATTGTTCATTTTCGGTCTACATGATAACTATAGCTAGCCAGATGATGTCTGAAAATTTGGTACCAATGGGATAATAAACACAGAAGTTATTCAGCTTAACGTTTTCCATAGCATTGTACCGAATCGTGTGTGCGTCTACGGTGGTAAAATGGGTTAAGTTGTGGACTGCAAAACAAACAGTACTATTATGCATTTACGGGTTCGAGTCCCGCCCGCATCAAAAATTAAATGTGTGCAAAAATGTGTTTTTATACCCGCTACTCATAGAGTAAAAGGGTATAATAACTTTGTTCAAACCGAAAATGTATGTAACAGGCAGAAGGAGACACCTCCGACCCCATAAAGTATATATATTCTGGCTCCGGATCAACAGCCGAGTCGATATAGCCATGTCCGTCTGTCCGTCTGTCTGTCCGTGTGAAAATCTAGATCTCAGCTATTATAAGAGCTAGGACTACCAAATTTGGTGACAATATGTGTTATTATTGCACGCTGATCAAGTTTATTTTGGATTTTGGCCACGCCCCCTTCCGCCCCCGTAAATCGAAAAAACATTGATTACAAGTGCAATTTTTATGCCATATAGTTCATTTCCGGTTGGCATGATATCTATAGCTAGCCAGATGATGAAAATTTTGTAACAATCGGATAATAAACACAGAAGCTATTTAGCCTAACGTTTTCCGTAGCTGTAAGCAGCGCTGTTTGCAGCAATGTACCGAATCGTGTGTGCGTCTACGGTGGTAAAATGGGTTAAGTTGTGGACTGCAAATCAAACAGTACTATTATGCATTTACGGGTTCGAGTCCCGCCCGCATCAAAAATTAAATGTGTGCAAAAATGTGTTTTTATACCCGCTACTCATAGAGTAAATAATAGCTGAGATCTAGATTTTCACACGGACAGACAGACAGACAGACGGACATGGCTATATCGACTTTTACATACATTTTCGGTTTGAACAAAGTTATTATAACCTTTTACTCTATGAGTAGCGGGTATAAAAACACATTTTTGCACACATTTTATTTTTGATGCGGGCGGGACTCGAACCCGTAAATGCATAATAGTACTGTTACTTTTGCAGTCCACAACATAACCCATTTCACCACCGTACACGCACACACGATTCGGCACAATGCTGCACGCAGCGCTCCCGGCAGCGCTGTTAACAGCTGTGGAAAACGTTAAGCTGAATAACTTCTATGTTTCTTAGCGGGTATAAAAACACATTTTGCACACATTTTATTTTTGATGCGGGCGGGACTCGAACCTGTAAATGCATAATAGTACTGTTCGTTTTGCAGTCCACAACTTAGCCCATTTCACCACCGTACACGCACACACGATTCGGCACAATGCTGCAAGCAGCGCTCCCGGCAGCGCTGTTACGAGGGTCGTTTGATAAGTCCGTGACTTTTTGAATAAAATATATTTTTTTCGTCAAAGAAGCGTTTTATTTCTCAACATAATCTCCTTTTAGCTCTATACATTTAGTCCAGCGTTTTTCCAATTTTTTATTCCTTCCAAATAATAGGTTTTCTCAAGGCCCTCAAAATAGTCGTTTGTTTCTGTGATGACCCTCTTCATTTGACCCGAATCTCTTACCGCCGAGCCATTTCTTCATGTTTGGAAACAAAAAATAGTCACAGGGGGCTAAATCTGGAGAATATGCTGGATGGGGTAGCAGTTCGTAGCCCAATTTATGAAATTTTGCCATGCTGACTACACACGTGTGCACCCGTGCATTGTCCTGATGGAACAGCACTTTTTTTTCGCCAAATGCGGTCGTTTCTGCTTCAAATCAATATCGAATCTGTCCAAAAGCTCTGAATAATATTCGCCGGTGATCGTTTTACCCTTTTCAAGGTAATCGATGTGAATGATACCTTGTGCATCCCAAAAAACTGTGGCCATGACCTTGTTGGCCGACAGACCCACCTTGGCCTTCTTTGGTGCACGTTCACCCGGAGAAACCCACTGTCTTGATTGTTCTTTGGTCTCTGGTGTGGTGTGGTGGATCCATGTTTCGTCTACGGTAACGAAACGGCGCAAAAATTCGTTTGGATTGCGGTTGAACATCGCCAAACACTCCTTTGAAATGGTCACACGGTTGCGCTTATGGTCGTGTGTGAGCAATCGCGGCACCCATCGCGCGGAAAGCTTTTCATGTCCAAATATTCATGTAAAATGTGATGTACCCGTTCAGTTGAGATGCCTACAGCCTCAGCTACCTCACGCACTTTCATTCTCCGATCATCCAATATCATTCCATGGATTTTGTCGACGATTTCTGGCATGACGACCTCTTTTGGGCGACCTGAACGTTCGGCATCACTTGTACTGGTACGACCACAACGGAACTCAGTAAACCATTTCTTAACCATTGAAATTGATGGTGCAGAGTCCCCATAATATTTATCAAGTCTTTCCTTGGTTTCGGTGATGGATTTTTTACGCAAAAAATAATGCTTAATTAGCACACGAAATTCACTTTTTTCCATTTTCGTTAAAATTCACGAGATCGTCTGCTTTCAATGCCTATAAAACGCAAACCAAAAAACGCAGCTTTCTCAAAATTTTACAGTCAGCTGTTAATCGATAACTGCTGACAGGAGCAGTGTTGTATTTAGAGCAGGTGCGCGGCAAATACAAAAAGTCACGGTCTTATCAAACGACCCTCGTAACAGCTATGGAAAACGTTAAGTTGAATAACTTCTATGTTTCTTATCCGATTGTTACCAAATTTTCAGAGATCATCTCGCTAGCTATAGATATCATGCAAACCGGAAATGAACTATATGGCATAAAAATTGCACTTGTAATCAATGTTTTTTTGATTTACGGGGGCGGAAGGGGGCGTGGCTAAAATCCAAAATAAACTTGATCAGCGTGCAATAATAACACATATTGTCACCAAATTTGGTAGTCCTAGCTCTTATAATAGCTGAGATCTAGATTTTCAAATGAACAGACGGATATGGCTATATCGACTCGGCTGTTGATCCTGAGCCAGAATATATATACTTTATGGGGTCGGAGGTGTCTCCTCCTGCCTGTTACATACATTTTCAGTTTGAAAAGTTATTATACCCTTTTACTCTATGAGTAGCGGGTATAAAAACACATTTTTGCACACATTTAATTTTTGATGCGGGTTTATTATCCGATTGTTACCAAATTTGCAGAGATCATCTGGCTAGCTATAGTTATCATGTAAACCGAAAGCGAACAATATGGCATCAGAATTGCGCTTGTAAGCAATGTTTTTTTCGATTTACGGGAGCGGAAGGGGGCGTGGCCAAAATCCAAAATAAACTTGATCAGCGTGCAATAATAACACATATTGTCACCAAATTGGGTAGTCCTAGCTCTTATAATAGCGAGACTAGATTTTCACACAGACAGACGGACATGGCTATATCGACTCGGCTGTTGATCCTGAGCCAGAATATATATACTTTATGGGGTCGGAGGTGTCTCCTTCTGCCTGTTACATACATTTTCGGTTTGAACAAAGTTATAATACCCTTCTACTCTATGAGTAGCGGGTATAAAAAAAAAAACATTTTTGCACACATTTAATTTTTGATGCGGGCGGGACTCGAACCCGTAAATGCATAATAGTACTGTTCGTTTTGCAGTCCACAACTTAACCCATTTCACCACCGTACACGCGCACACGATTCGGTACAATGCTGCAACGTTAGGCTGAATAACTTCTGTGTTTATTATCCGATTGTTACCAAATTTTCAGAGATCATCTGGCTAGCTGCAGATATCATGCAAACCGGAAATGAACAATATGGCTTCAAAATTGCACTTGTAATCAATCTTTACTCGATTTACGGGGCGGAAGGGAAAGTGGCCAAAATCCAAAATAAACTTGATCAGCGTGCAATAATAACACATATTGTCACCAAATTTGGTAGTCCTAGCTCTTATAATAGCTGAGATCTAGATTTTCACACGGACAGACGGACATGGCTATATCCACTCGGCTGTAGATCCTGAGCCAGAATATATATACTTTATGGGGTCGGAGGTGTCTCCTTCTGCCTGTTACATACATTTTCGGTTTGAACAATGTTATAATACCCTTCTACTCTATGAGTAGCGGGTATAAAAAAAAAAAACATTTTTGCACACATTTAATTTTTGATGCGGGCGGGACTCGAACCCGTAAATGCATAATAGTACTGTTCGTTTTGCAGTCCACAACTTAACCCATTTCACCACCGTACACGCACACACGATTCGGTACAATGCTGCAAGCAGCGCTGCCGGCACCGCTGCTTAGAGCTATGGAAAACGTTAGGCTGAATAACTTCTGTGTTAATTATCTGATTGTTACCAAATTTGCAGAGATCATCTGGCTAGCTATAGTTATCATGTAAACCGAAAGCGAACTATATGGCATCAGAATTGCGCTTGTAAGCAATGTTTTTTCGATTTATGGGAGCGGAAGGGAGCGTGGCCAAAATCCAAAATAAACTTGATCAGCGTGCAATAATAACACATATTGTCACCAAATTTGGTAGTCCTAGCTCTTATAATAGCTGAGATCTAGATTTTCACACGGACAGACAGACGGACAGACGGACATGGCTATATCGACTCGGCTGTTGATCCTGAGCCAGAATATATATACTTTATGGGGTCGGAGGTGTCTCCTTCTGCCTGTTACATACATTTTCGGTATGAACAAAGTTATAATACCCTTCTACTCTATGAGTTGTGGGTATAAAAACATTGTTGTACACATTTAATTTTTGATGCGGGCGGGACTCGAACCCGTAAATGCATAATAGTACTGTTCGTTTTGCAATCCACAACTTAACCCATTTCACCACCGTACACGCAAACCCGATTCGGCACAATGCTGCAAGCAGCGCTCCATGCAGCGCTGTTTACAGCTATGGAAAACGTTAGGGTGAATAACTTCTGTGTTTATTATCCGATTGTTACCAAATTTTCAGACATCATCTGGCTAGCTATAGATATCATGCAAACCGGAAATGAACTATATGGCATCAAAATAGCGCTTGTAATCAATGTTTTTTTCGATTTACGGGGGCGTGGCCAAAATCCAAAATAAACTTGATCAGTGTGTAATAATAACACATATTGTCACCAAATTTGGTAGTCCTAGCTCTTATAATAGCTGAGATCTAGATTTTCACACGGACAGACAGACGGACAGACGGACATGGCTATATCGACTCGGCTGTAGATCCTGAGCCAGAATATATATACTTTATGGGGTCGGAGGTGTCTCCTTCTGCCTGTTACATACATTTTCGGTTTGAACAATGTTATAATACCCTTCTACTCTATGAGTAGCGGGTATAAAAAAAAAAATTTTTGCACACATTTAATTTTTGATGCGGGCGGGACTCGAACCCGTAAATGCATAATAGTACTGTTCGTTTTGCAGTCCACAACTTAACCCATTTCACCACCGTACACGCACACACGATTCGGTACAATGCTGCAACGTTAGGCTGAATAACTTCTGTGTTTATTATCCGATTGTTACCAAATTTTCAGAGATCATCTGGCTAGCTATAGATATCATGCAATCCGGAAATGAACTATATGGCATCAAAATAGCGCTTGTAATCAATGTTTTTTCGATTTACGGGGCGGAAGGGGGCGTGGCCAAAATCCAAAATAAACTTGATCAGCGTGCAATAATAACACATATTGTCACCAAATTTGGTAGTCCTAGCTCTTATAATAGCTGAGATCTAGATTTTCACACGGACAGACGGACATGGCTATATCGACTCGGCTGTTGATCCTAAGCCAGAATATATATACTTTATGGGGTCGGAGGTGTCTCCTTCTGCCTGTTACATACATTTTCGGTTTGAACAAAGTTATTATACCCTTTTACTCTATGAGTAGCGGGTATAAAAACATTTTTGCACACATTTAATTTTTGATGCGGGCGGGACTCGAACCCGTAAATGCATAATAGTACTGTTCGTTTTGCAGTCCACAACTTAACCCATTTCACCACAGTACACGCACACACGATTCGGTACAATGCTGCAACGTTAGGCTGAATAACTTCTGTGTTTATTATCCGATTGTTACCAAATTCTCAGAGATCATCTGGCTAGCTACAGCTATCATGCAAACCGGAAATGAACAATATGGCTTCAAAATTGCACTTGTAATCAATCTTTACTCGATTTACGGGGCGGAAGGGGGCGTGGCCAAAATCCAAAATAAACTTGATCAGCGTGCAATAATAACACATATTGTCACCAAATTTGGTAGTCCTAGCTCTTATAATAGCTGAGATCTAGATTTTCACACGGACAGACGGACATGGCTATATCGACTCGGCTGTTGATCCTGAGCCAGAATATATATACTTTATGGGGTCGGAGGTGGCTTCTTCTGCCTGTTACATACATTTTCGGTTTGAACAAAGTTATAATACCCTTCTACTCTATGAGTAGCGGGTATAAAAAAAAAAACATTTTTGCACACATTTAATTTTTGATGCGGGCGGGACTCGAACCCGTAAATGCATAATAGTACTGTTCGTTTTGCAGTCCACAACTGAACCCATTTCACCACCGTACACGCACACACGATTCGGTACAATGCTGCAAGCAGCGCTGCCGGCACCGCTGCTTACAGCTATGGAAAAGGTTAGGCTACATAGCTTCTGTGTTTATTATCCGATTGTTACCAAATTTTCAGACATCATCTGGCTAGCTATAGATATCATACAAACCGGAAATGAACTATATGGCATCAAAATTGCACTTGTAATCAATGTTTTTTCGATTTACGGGGGCGGAAGGGGGAGTGGCCAAACTCCAAAATAAACTTGATCAGCGTGCAATAATAACACATATTGTCACCAAATTTGGTAGTCATAGCTCTTATAATAGCTGAGATCTAGATTTTTATACGGACAGACGGACATGGCTATATCGACTCGGCTGTTGATCCTGAGCCAGAATATATATACTTTATGGGGTCGGAGGTGTCTCCTTCTGCCTGTTACATACATTTTCGGTTTGAACAAAGTTATAATACCCTTCTACTCTATGAGTAGCGGGTATAAACAAAAAAACATTTTTGCACACATTTAATTTTTGATGCGGGCGGGACTCGAACCCGTAAATCCATAATAGTACTGTTCGTTTTGCAGTCCACAACTTAACCCATTTCACCACCGTACACGCACACACGATTCGGTACAATGCTGCAACGTTAGGCTGAATAACTTCTGTGTTTATTATCCGATTGTAACCAAATTCTCAGACATCATCTGGCTAGCTATAGATATCATGCAAACCGGAAATGAACTATATGGCATCAAAAGTGCACTTGTAATCAATGTTTTTTTGATTTACGGGGGCGAAAGGGGGAGTGGCCAAAATCCAAAATAAACTTGATCAGCGTGCAATAATAACACATATTGTCACCAAATTTGGTAGTGCTAGCTCTTATAATAGCTGAGATCTAGATTTTCACACGGGCAGACAGACGGACATGGCTATATCCACTCGGCTGTAGATCCTGAGCCAGAATATATATACTTTATGGGGTCGGAGGTGTCTCCTTCTGCCTGTTACATACATTTTCGGTTTGAACAATGTTATAATACCCTTCTACTCTATGAGTAGCGGGTATAAAAAAAAAAACATTTTTGCACACATTTAATTTTTGATGCGGGCGGGACTCGAACCCGTAAATGCATAATAGTACTGTTCGTTTTGCAGTCCACAACTTAACTCATTTCACCACCGTACACGCGCACACGATTCGGTACAATGCTGCAACGTTAGGCTGAATAACTTCTGTGTTTATTATCCGATTGTTACCAAATTTTCAGAGATCATCTGGCTAGCTGCAGATATCATGCAAACCGGAAATGAACAATATGGCTTCAAAATTGCACTTGTAATCAATCTTTACTCGATTTACGGGGCGGAAGGGAGCGTGGCCAAAATCCAAAATAAACTTGATCAGCGTGCAATAATAACACATATTGTCACCAAATTTGGTAGTCCTAGCTCTTATAATAGCTGAGATCTAGATTTTCACACGGACAGACGGACATGGCTATATCGACTCGGCTGTTGATCCTGAGCCAGAATATATATACTTTATGGGGTCGGAGGTGTCTCCTTCTGCCTGTTACATACATTTTCGGTTTGAACAAAGTTATAATACCTTTCTACTCTATGAGTAGCGGGTATAAAAAAAAAAAACATTTTTGCACACATTTAATTTTTGATGCGGGCGGGACTCGAACCCGTAAATGCATAATAGTACTGTTCGTTTTGCAGTCCACAACTTAACCCATTTCACCACCGTACACGCACACACGATTCGGTACAATGCTGCAAGCAGCGCTGGCGGCACCGCTGCTTACAGCTATGGAAAACGTTAGGCTGAATAACTTCTGTGTTTATTATCCGATTGTTACCAAATTTGCAGAGATCATCTGGCTAGCTATAGTTATCATGTAAACCGAAAGCGAACAATATGGCATCAGAATTGCGCTTGTAAGCAATGTTTTTTTCGATTTACGGGAGCGGAAGGGGGCGTGGCCAAAATCCAAAATAAACTTGATCAGCGTGCAATAATAACACATATTGTCACCAAATTGGGTAGTTTCACACAGGCAGACAGACGGACATGGCTATATCGACTCGGCTGTTGATCCTGAGCCAGAATATATATACTTTATGGGGTCGGTGTCTCCTTCTGCCTGTTACATACGTTTTCAGTTTGAACAAAGTTATAATACCCTTCTACTCTATGAGTAGCGGGTATAAATATTTTTGCACACATTTAATTTTTGATGCGGGCGGGACTCGAACCTGTAAATGCATAATAGTACTGTTCGTTTTGCAGTCCACAACTTAACCCATTTCACCACCGTACACGCACACACGATTCGGCACAATGCTGCAAGCAGCGCTGCCGGCACCGCTGCTTACAGCTATGGAAAACGTTAGGCTGAATAACTTCTGTGTTTATTATCCGATTGTTACCAAATTTTCAGACATCATCTCGATAGCTATAGATATCATGCAAACCGGAAATCAACTATATGGCATCAAAATAGCGCTTGTAATCAATGTTTTTTCGATTTACGGGGGCGGAAGGGGGCGTGGCCAAAATCCAAAATAAACTTGATCAGCGTGCAATAATAACACATATTGTCACCAAATTTGGTAGTCCTAGCTCTTATAATAGGTGAGATCTAGATTTTCACACGGACAGACAGACGGACGGACGGACATGGCTATATCGACTCGACTGTTGATCCTGAACCAGAATATATATACTTTATGGGGTCGGAGGTGTCTCCTTCTGCCTGTTACATACATTTTCGGTATGAACAAAGTTATAATACCCTTCTACACTATGAGTTGTGGGTATAAAAACATTCCTGTACACATTTTATTTTTGATGCGGGCGGGACTCGAACCCGTAAATGCATAATAGTACTGTTCGTTTTGCAATCCACAACTTAACCCATTTCACCACCGTACACGCACACACGATTCGGCACAATGCTGCAAGCAGCGCTCCCGGCAGCGCTGTTTACAGCTATCGAAAACGTTAGGCTGAATAACTTCTGTGTTTATTATCCGATTGTTACCAAATTTTCAGACATCATCTCGATAGCTATAGATATCATGCAAACCGGAAATCAACTATATGGCATCAAAATAGCGCTTGTAATCAATGTTTTTTCGATTTACGGGGGCGGAAGGGGGCGTGGCCAAAATCCAAAATAAACTTGATCAGCGTGCAATAATAACACATATTGTCACCAAATTTGGTAGTCCTAGCTCTTATAATAGCTGAGATCTAGATTTTCACACGGACAGACGGACATGGCTATATCGACTCGGCTGTTGATCCTGAGCCAGAATATATATACTTTATGGGGTCGGGTGTCTCCTTCTGCCTGTTACATACATTTTCGGTTTGAACAAAGTTATAATACCCTTCTACTCTATGAGTAGCGGGTATAAAAACATTTTTGCACACATTTAATTTTTGATGCGGGCGGGACTCGAACCCGTAAATGCATAATAGTACTGTTCGTTTTGCAGTCCACAACTTAACCCATTTCACCACCGTACACGCACACACGATTCGGTACAATGCTGCAATAAAAAACGTTAGGCTGAATAACTTCTGTGTTTATTATCCGATTGTTACCAAATTTTCAGAGATCATCTGGCTAGCTACAGATATCATGCAAACCGGAAATGAACAATATGGCATCAAAATTGCACTTGTAATCAATCTTTTTTTCGATTTACGGGGGCGGAAGGGGGCGTGGCCAAAATCCAAAATAAACTTGATCAGCGTGCAATAATAACACATATTGTCACCAAATTTGGTAGTCCTAGCTCTTATAATAGCTGAGATCTAGATTTTCAACAGACGGACAGACGGACAAAAATGGCTATATCGACTCGGCTGTTGATCCTGAGCCAGAATATATATACTTTATGGGGTCGGAGGTGTCTCCTTCTGCCTGTTACATACATTTTCGGTTTGAACAAAGTTATAATACCCTTTACTCTATGAGTAGCGGGTATAAAAAAAAACATTTTTGCACACATTTAATTTTTGATGCGGGCGGGACTCGAACCCGTAAATGCATAATAGTACTGTTCGTTTTGTTT